>PVIU01000502.1:0-13719 GCA_004026605.1 Ondatra zibethicus | reverse complement strand
CCTAGGACGGGATGGAGGGGGGAGGGCCTTGGACTTCCCACAGGGCTGGGCACCATGCCCTCTTTTAAGGAAGCAGCGGGAGGGAGGGGGAGCGGGAGGGGACTGGGAGAAGGGGAGGAAATGTAAATTCTTTTTTATTTGAATGGAAAAAAATAAAAGAATATGGGAAAAAAGTCCTTAACCATCACAGTAAGTATATTTTCCATATAATGCTGCACTTAAGTTATTATACTTTTGTTGCAGAACTTTAACTGTTCATGGGAGAAACTGTTCTTCTTGCAAGTATCTTTTTATTATTTTTATTATCTTTATTTGCTTGTGTGTGTATCTGTGTATGTATACACATGTGGGTATGTGTTACTGTGTTCCTGAAGAAGACAGAAAATAGCTTGCAGGAGTCGGTTTACCTTCCATAATGTGTGTCTTGGGTATCGAATTCAAGGTTTCACTCTTGGCAGAAAGTACCTTTACCATCTCATTGGCTCCATTTTACTATTAAAACTACATATTTATTTAATTTTATCAATATGAATGTTTTCCTACATATATGTGTATGCAACATGTACATAGAAGATGCCTTTAGAGATCAAAAAAGGGTGGTGTATCCCCTGGAACTGGAGTTACAGATGGTTTTTAGCTTCTGTGTGGATATTGGGCACTGAACACAAGTCTGAAAGAGCAGCATGTGCTCTGAGCCTCTTAGCTATCTGGTACATCTTTTAAATAATTGTGTATTAGAGAACCAATAGCCCATGGAATAAGTTGGGAAGCCCTTCCATTCTTCAATGTCTGAAATGATATGGCTTGTAGAATTAGATTTATTTATTCATCTAATCTTTGATAGAATCCAGTAGCAATATCTTTTTATTGTTTGCATACACAGGAGTGCTTTTACTACATTGTATGGTAGGCCTATTTTTAGTTTTTGAAGAACGCCGCAAGCTGATTTCGATTGTGACTGACCTGCTTCATATTCCTGCCAGTGTCGTAAACGAGTTACTCTCTCCCCTCTTTATCATCAGCATTTGTGGGTTTTCTTTGTTTGTTTCATGATGCTAACCGTTCCAAAGAAATTGAGATGGAATCTAATGGATTTTTATCTTGTAGATCTTGTCAAGCTAAATACATATAACATTTTCATGACTTTATTATCTGTTTATACTCCTGAGACTATTGAGCCCCTTTGCTCAGTTATTGTTTGGATTATTTGGTCTTTTATTTTGTTTTGAGTTATTTATATATTCTGAATGTCAGATGAATATCTGGAAAAGAATTTTTCCCATGGTGTAGGCTCTCTTCACACCAGTAACTGTTTTTTTGGTTGTTCTTAAGCTTTTAAATTTCATACAGTCCTCTTGCTATTACAATCTTCTTCTGAAAGTTCTTGTCTATGGCTATGAATTGAAGTGTCTCCTCTGTTTTCTCTTATAAGCTTGGAAATTTCATGTGTTAAATTAAAGTCTTTGATGAATTTTGAATGGACTTTTGAACATAGTGAGAGGACTATAGTTCCAGCTTCTGCAGTGAATATTCTATTTTCTCACATCATTTAGCAACAAGGCTCCTTTTCAACATTTGCTTTTGTCACTTTTGCTCACTAATGTTGTAGGAGGTTCTTCTATGTGTTGCTTTCATTGGTTGAATAAAATCCTGGTAAGCCACAACCTCCTGGTGTTACACAGATTAAGAGAAATGGGTTAAATTAAGATGTAAGAATTAGCCAATAAGAGGTTAGAACTAATGGGCCAGGCAGTGTTTAAATGAATACAGTTTCTGTGTGATTATTTCGGGTATAAGCTAGGGGTGGGATGGAATAAAAGGGCCTGCTTTCAATGTAACACACTAACCAATAGCTTTAGCTGCCTGTGCTCATTTCTTGGTCTGCTATATATAAAACTGGTCTACAGGGTATGTGTGTATGTCATTTGCTTTTTTGTTAGGATTATCATCCTTCTTGATGTCTGATGTGATATTTTAACCCTAATAAAAGTCATAGGTTAAAAAGGCTAATACAACAGATTACATGAGGATCTGATGGCTCATTGGGGAATATTTCTAAAATTATATTTCATAAACTGAAAAAATCTTAAAAGTGGATAAAATCCTAGAATTCTATTACTTTCAAGCTTGTTCAATAGAGTATAAACAGATTATATAAAATGACAGCAAGCAGTGAGGTTGAAGTGGTAACAAAATTCCCCCAATATCTTAAGTCCAGCATTATTCATTTACCACTGATTGTGTCAATCCTTTTAATAATTTATGTTAGTGGCCCTTAAACTATGCTCTAAAATAGAAAAGGGGGCTTGCTTTTAAACATATTCTACTTATTCAAAGGCTGCCTTACATTGATTTCAAAACTCAATAAGGACACAATTAAAATAAATGTATAGAACAATTTCCTTGATGAATTTAATAGTGAAATTTTACAACTGGACACCAGGGAGATAGTTCAATAAATCAAGTACATGTTGTATATGCATAGAGCATGAACCCAGGCCCCACCCAGCACCACATAAATGGTAGTTGCCCAGCTATAGTACAGTCCTGGCAAGTTAGAGGCAGGATGATCCTTAGAGCTTGCAGGCTGGTCTCAATTGTTTCAGAGGAATCAGAGAGACCAGCTCAAGTAAAAGATCCTTTCTGAAAATATCAGGAGGAAGGTGACATAGGAAGACACTGATGTTCTCTTCTGGCTTCTACATGAACTTAAATACACACACATATAACAAAACACAACACAATACAACACAACACAACACAGAACCCACAAACATACATACACACACATGCACTACCACCACCACCTTGAAATCTGAATTCAACAGCACTTTAAAGAAATCATACATGGTGACTGAGTTGGTTTCATTCTAGGGATGCAAAGGTTATTTAAGATATGTAAATCAATAAATATTATACATAATAAAAATAGAAGCAATTATAAAAATCATATGATCATTTCAACCTCATCACTGGAAGCTTTGCAAAACTGAAGAGGTGGAAGAAGATGTTAGAAGACAGAAACACCTCTGCTATATATGAATGGGCACAATCAGTGGTGTGACAGTGGCCATATATCCCAAAGTAACCTAGAGAGTCAATGCTGTTCCCACAGAAATAACAATGACATTCTTCCCAGAAATAGAAATATTTCATGTGAAAGTACTAAAAAGAATGAACATAAAAAGAAGTCCTGAACAATAAAAAATACTCATAACATGAAATATATTTTTAAAATGTTCCCTAGCAATTCATTAGTTCTTCAAGTAATCAGGTATAATGTCCCTTTTAACATTTGTTTTTCACTAATTTGGCTGTCCTCTTTCTTTTGGCTAATGTATCCAAGTGTCTATCATGGTTGTTTGTGTTTAAACAATTGTTCGTTTCATAGATCCCTCACGTTCTTTTCATCTTCACTTCATTCACTTTTAAAATAATATTTATTATTTCTTTCTATGGACTAAATTGGTATTTGCTATGAATTTATTTTACTCAGAACTTTGGGTAATGGGGCATGCCATTATTTATATGAGACATCTCTAATTTTTTTTATGTAGTGACTTGTAGGTATACATTTCCCTCTTAGAAGTGAATTTTTATTTCAAAGTTTCTAATGAATGCATTTTCATTTTTATTTCAAAGTTTCCAATGAATGTATTTTCATTTTCACCTAAACTTCTTAAATTTCCCTTTTATATTTTCAGTACCATGGTGGTTTGAACAGAAATGTCCCCCATAGATAGGGAGTGGCAAAATTAGGAGGTTGCTGTTGTTGGAGGAAGAGTGTCACAGTGAGGGTGTGCTTTGAGGTCTTCTTTGCTCAAGCTACACTCAATATGGCACACAATTTTTCCTTCTGCTGCCTATAGATCAAGATGTAGGATTCTCGCTCCTTCTTCAGTTTCATGTCTGCCTGAATGCCACCAAACCCCACAATGATGATAATGGACTAAACCTCTGAAACTGTAAGCCAGTTCCAATAAAATGTTTTCCTTCATAAGAGGTGGGTGGTCATGGTGTCTCTCCACAGCAATATAAATCCTAACTAAGACAGCAGTTGGTACCAGGGGCTGGGGTATTGGTAAGTTAGCCCTGACAATGTTTCTGTTGGGAGAAATTTGAACTTTGGTACTTTGATTTAGAGGAGCAGCTAATGCTTTAAGTACTGTTTAATGGGTTTTACTAGATGGAACATGGAAGACAGTGGTGCTGAGGTGATTTGAACTGTGAGGCCTGGCTCCAAAGGTTTCAGAGAATAACTTTCATATGTGGCCTAAAGACTGTTCTTGGGATATTTTGGTGATGAATGTGGCTGCTTTTTGCTCTTGTTGTAAGACTCTGCCTGAAGCTAAAGTGAACAGAGGAAATCTCTAAACATCCTGGCATAGACTCTGTGGTGTGTTTAAAAGTGTTAAATAAGGAAGATTTATAATGAAAAGAACAAACTTGGCAAGTAAAAACACAAA
The DNA here is from genome assembly GCA_004026605.1 of Ondatra zibethicus. Classification (NCBI taxonomy): domain Eukaryota; kingdom Metazoa; phylum Chordata; class Mammalia; order Rodentia; family Cricetidae; genus Ondatra; species Ondatra zibethicus. Next base: position 9,253 of record PVIU01000502.1, on the reverse strand, counting down.
ATGTACAGACTGAGGAGAAAAGCGGAACCAGAAAGTAGAATGAAAGGCAGTCTTGTGCTCAAAGATAAATAGAATAAGAAGTTATTAAAGGAAGTGGTGACCTCAGGACAATACCCCACCCAGCTAAGCTTCCAACTTGTGAAAAGGAATTAAAGAACAGCTTAGGTCCATGCATGGTGGCACATACTTTTAATCTCAGTACTCAAGAGGCAGAGGCTGGCAGATCTCTGGGTTGAGGCCAGCCTGTTTTACAGAATGAGTTCTGGGGCAGCCAACCTTAGGCAGTGAAGGTAACCATTGAAAACAGAAAGTTGGCGAGGATGTAATTGAATGAGAAGGCCATGTTCCAGTGCCAGGAAACAGCAGAACTTGGCAGCTTTGTCAATGTGGTTCTGTTTTGGATTCAGGGGTAGAAGAAAACAGTGGTAGAATCTCCCTAAGGAAAGCTGTTATGAGGCATGCATCAGAGGTGTTCCCGAAGGGAGGCCAAGAGAGGCCATTGTGTCAAGCTGAAGCCCAGGATTGCTTTGGAGACTTCAAGATGCTGGAGACTCCAGAGCTGTGGGATACCTACCAAGGAAAGCTGATAATGGGGAATGGAACCAGTACAAGAGAAAGAAGTGTGCTGCAGTTAACAAAGCTGAAAGAAGTTGAAGATCTGAAGAGCATTTTGACATGTAGATCCAGAGTTTGGAGTTTGGCTGGCTGGTTTCAGTCTTGTTTTGTTCCAGTATTTCCTTACTATGCTCCCGCCTTTATCTCCAGTTTACAATGTATTTCCTGTGCCAAAATATGTTAGAAGTATGTGAACTCCTTTCTTATTTTGATTTTACAGGAGATTACAGTTAAGAGATTGCATGAATCTTAGAAGAGACTTTGAACTTTGAAACAGGGTTGAGATTCTTATAGACTATGAGGACTTTTGAAGTTGGACTGAATATATTTCTGCATTATGTATGGCTACAAAGCTATGGACTCCAGGGATTGCAATGTGATTGTTTGAATAGGAATGGCCCCTGTCCATAAGGAGTGGCACTATTAGAAGGTGTGGCATTGTTGGAGTAGGTTATGTCCTTGTTGAATAAAGTGTGTCACTGTGGAGGCAGGCTTAAAAGTCTCCTATGCTCAAGCTATGCCCAGTATAGCACACAACTTTTGCTTCTGCTGCTTGTGGATCAAGATGTAGGACTCTCAACTCCTCCTTCAGCACCATGCCTGTCTGCATGTCACCATGTTTCCTGCCAGGATGATAATGGACTGACCCTCTGAAACTAGAAGCCAAACACAATTAAATAATTTTCTTTATAAGAGTTGCCATGGCCATTGGTGTCTCTTCACTGCAATAAAAATCCTAAGACAAATACCCTCATTTAATAAAGAATTTATCAATGTTTGTAATGTTTCTATAGACTTTCTTCCTATTGGTTTCTATTTTTATTCAATTATGATCTAATAACATGAGAGTTTTAAAATTAGTATTCATGTTTTAGGATATTTTTGGTGGACTAAAATATGATCTTCTATGGAAGTTCCATGAACTGCATAGAAGAATGTATATTCTTCAGCTATTGCAAAGAGAGTTTAGAAATGTCTGTTAAATTCACTTGCTGGATGGTATAATTTTACTCTGAATGCTCTTTATTGATTGCTTTGTCATGACAATCTGTTAATGAAGAGATTAAGTTATTGAAGTCACCACTTTTGTCTGGTTCTCTGATGCTTAATTTCTAGTACTTTCTTTCATGAAATTGAATACTTGCAAGCAGTAAAATTAAATCATCACCTTGATTCATTGTTCCCCTTATTTATATCTAATTATCTTTATTTACCTCTTCTGGAAAGTACTGAAGTCTGTCATATTCTATATAAGTATCAACACTTTTGCATTCATTTTTTCCTCTTACAAATTTCCATATGGGTTTTAGTCTGCATAAGTGTTGCTAATGATATGAATCATTGGAGAAAGAAAGAGCTTTTGTGATTGTATGTTTCTTTTTCCTCTGTGTATAATATTCCTTTAGGCTTCTCTGTGATTCTGAATGGATTGCTTTAGTGTTTGCTTAACATGGATGATTTATTTTCTCCTTTATTTTTTGTTAATTAAAACTCCTTATTTTTATGTATATTTTATTTTATGTATATATGTATTTTGCCTGCATGTATGTATGTGGGCCATATATGTTCCTGGTTCCTTCAGCAGCCAGAGAGGGTGATGGAAATCCTGAAACTGAGTTACAGATTATCTCAAGAATAACTGTCATAAACATCAGACTCCTTCTCAGGATAGCATCTAGTTATTGTGCATAGAGATACACAGAGAATTTCTTTGCCATACTGGCAGGCTTTACTTGCTTACACCCTAGAGTGTTCCTCTTCTAGTAGAATCAAATAAGCCTGAAAAATTTCTTTTTTAGAAGTGTATGTTCTGGGCTGGGAGGTGTTGGCGCCTGCTTTTAGTCCCAGCACTCGGGAGACAGAGGCAAGCAGATCTCTGTGAGTTCGAGGCCAGCCTAGTCTGTAAGAGCTAGTTCCAGGACAAACTCCAAAGCTACAGAGAAACCCTGTCTCAAGAAAACAAAACAAACAAACAAACAAAAAACCCTAATAAACAAAAATCAAAAAACCAGAAGTGTATGTTCTAATATCTTTACTAAAATATAAGCTACTTATTTAGTTTTTGTTGTGAGTGTTGGTCTCAATGCTTTCAAGGAATACTTGGAAAACTTAAATAGATGATCAGGTTTTTGGTTGTGATTTTTTAATATTATTTAATATTCACTTAAATAATTACCTGATGTGAGACAATTGTCTCCAGTTAATCCCTATCATTAGTAAACTTTGTTCTTTTGCTGTTTGGCCAAAAGTTAATTTATTTAACTTTCAGAAATTCAGGGTTTTATTGCATTGAAGTTTACGATATCTTTTTTCCATTTTATTTTTTCTTATACTTATCATTTCCTTCTTTTTAAAATTTGCTTTTGGTTTACTAGTCTGACCATTTATTTCATTGTATGAAAACTTCCTTCTTGCAACATTTGGATGTAGACTGGCTTCACATCACCTGAATCATACCAACTCTGACCACATGGGGGCTATTGGATTTGTCACTTTTCTTTTGTGCCTTTTGTGCCTGGGATGCTTTAGTAATTGTCATAACCTGTTGAAACCTTACCCTGGAAAGTGCAGTTAGAGTCAGCTTCAATCCTCGCCTTTCTTGTTTTCACATTTACGCTAACCCTGTAACGCCATGCTCTTATTTCCCTATGCCACATCATCGTGAATTGCTTTTGATAATTTAGTAAATAGCAGATGTATCTTATTTCTCCCAATAAAGTATAAATACACTACAGAAAGGGATGCAGTTACATTCACTTTTCAATCCCAAGAGTTTGTATTAAAATAAGAAGCATTTGAATTGAGGTTGAGCAAGACAAATATGTAAAAACTGGAATTTCAAAGGAGCTAAGGAACAACCAACTCATTGTAAGTTTGGACACTTGATTTCAGTTTGGATGGAGCAACTTAAATGGAGGATATTGCTTCTTTCCCTTATTTACTTTGTCTGCAATGCAGGGATATTCACATCCACTTCTGATACTGGGGTAAAAAGTGACTAAGCAGCAAACAGAAGATCCCACCTATTGTCCTTCATGATCTATTAAGAACCACATTTTTGGTGATTGCCCATTTGGAGAAAAGCCACTTTTCTGTCCCTAAGTTGGGAAACTAGGTTCTGTTCCTCTCTAGTAGAGTAGAGATCATTTTCTATTTCATAGTTTGAAATCAAAAAGAATCTCACGGGAAAGTGGTCTTCATTTTCATCACACATACATTTAGTTCTTAAAATTTGCCAAAAATGAGTGACACTTATTTCCTCTCTTTTGACTTCTTCAGTGTTGAGTCATCAAAGACAATTGAGCTCTTACAGAGATAAATGAAAATGAACTGTCTGTGGAAAAGGAAGCAAGTTGACAGAAGGAAATTAAATGGAGCAAATATTTCTTTGAGAAGTGGTATCTGTTCAGCACATCAGACTTTGAATGACTTGCAGTAGTACACGCTTATTTGAAATATAAAAATTTGTTAAAATAGTTTAAATATGTCTAATGAGTAGTATCTTGAAAACTTTTTGAAGGAATCTTGCTGGGACTAAAGAGGAGACACACAGAGGTGAAACATCAAAAGAGAGTAATGGGTTTCCTACATAATACAACAGATGCTAGTTTGGGGTTTTTAAGAATTACTCTGTTGAAAATTCTCTGTTCAGTTAAGTACCCCATTTTTAAATTGGGTTATTTAGAATTTTAATGTCCAATTTATTGAGTTCTTTATATATTTTGGAGATCAGACCTTTGTCTGATGTAGGTTTGGAGAAGATCTTCCATTCATTAGGTTGCCTTTTTTCTTAATAACTGTGTCCTTTGCTTTACAGAAGCTTCTCAGTTTCAGGAGGGTCCCATTTATTCATTGTTGCTCTTATTGTCTGTGCTACTGGGGTTATATGTAGGAAGTGGTCTTCTGTATCCATGTATTGCAGGCTACTTCCCACTTTCTCTTCTATCAGGTTCAGTGTGGTCAGATTTATATTGAGATCTTTAGTCCATTTGGTCTCGAGTTTTGTGCGTGATGATAGATATGGATCTATTTTCATTATTCTACAGGCTGACATCCAGTTATGCCAGCACCATTTGTTAAAGATGCTTTCATTCTTCCATTGTATAATTTTAGCTTCTTTGTCAAAAATCAGGTGTCATAGGTTTGTGGATTAATATCTGGGTCTTCAATTCTATTCCATTGGTCAACATCTCTGTTTTTATGCCGATACCAAGCTGTTTTCATTACTGTAGCTCTGTAATAGAATTTGATATCAGGGATGGTAATGCCTCTGGAAGCTCCTTTATTGTATAGAATTGTTTTGACTATCCTGTTTTTTTTCCATATAAAGGTGATTATTGTTCTCTCAAGGTCTGTGAAGAATTTTGTTGGGATTTTAATGGGGATTGAATGTCAGTCCTTTGCCAGAGCAACATGTATTCTTAACCAATGAACCAACTCTCCAGTCCTATCCTTCAATAAAGTTTTGAGTTGTTAGGGTCATGAAACAGAATGCTTCTTCAGAACATCAATATTCATTATCTATGATAACAATCTTGCAGAAGTTCTGCCAATAGTTTGAACCCCTCCCCCAAATAAACCTCTGAGAGTAACATCAATTAATTACATGGACTAGGGAAGATGTAATTACTATACTCAATTTTATTTCAGATCTACTGCTATGATCTTTAAATTTCAAAGCAAAATTCTTAATCTAAAACATAACAATAAAATCTTGAAACACAGTTTACCTTCTAACAAGAGGCCACTACTAAATGTAAGGTAGAAAAATCAACCTTGTTTGCACTGCAGACTTTCTGTCTAACAGCACCAACCTTGTTGCTATAGTTTATTATTCTGCTGATGAAGTTCCGAGTTAATACTTCTGTCCATTGGAAGATGAATGGGAAATTGCTTATATTGTTTCCCAAATGACTTAAAAGTGGTTATTACTAATATCATTTGCCCTAGACAAACAAACATAAATGACAGCATTCCGGGTCAGGTCCCTAAACTTTAGGGTACTATTTTCTTTATTTGGGTTTATTGAATCTGTGCATAAGGAGTTTATCTAAAGTAGAATAATATGATTGTTATTTATTAGACCAGACACTGAACTCTTAACTAAAAGAGGTTATTGTTTATCAAAAATGCAAAGATATGAAATGCTATGCAATAATAACACAATGAAAGCTAAAAATTTACTTCTGACATTATATCAAAATGAAGGACTATTACCAACTGTAAGAAAAAAGATTTTGACAGCTCCACATTCTATTTCACTTTCCATTAGGCAAATGGACATTTCTATGAGTATTATTTACTCTAAGAATGTGCATTGCCTTTTGAAGGATTTTTATACCTAGAAATAACTTGATATTCAAACATTCACAACATCTCCATTAAAAACTTTGGATATATTTTACATTTAAAATAATCTAATAATCATCTGACTATATAATTTCAATAAAGCTAACCTATATAACTGAGCTGAAGTAATTTAAAATGTTTCAGCATTGGACTTAAACTCTTGTATCGTTTACCATAATAGGATGTGAAGTGAAAGCACACTGTTAATAAATCCTTTTGCCCAACCTCCTAGATAACAGTGGGCTTTGCCCATTTTTCTTTGAGATTTTCATTTTCTTTTTGTGTTACTGCAATTGTTGTGTTATGATTACTGACACTGTGGCACCTATGTTTTGCCATTTATTGGTTTGATCATAGCCTTGTTGGCTGCATTATATTCTTTGATCAGATAGAATACAGTCTCCTACTTCTGGTGATGAGTCAGCTATTAATTTTACAAGGAATCTTGTTAAATTAAGAATAAGTAAAAAGTTGTTTTTCTTTAGGTTGATTCAAGATTCTCTTCTTGCCATAGTTTATTATCATTGTTTTTTTCTTCTCTGTGACCATGTGGCGCTCCTTTGGTTGGTCCTGCACAGAGTTCATTAAATTTTCTGGATGTGTACGTCAATAATTTTTGCTTAAGTCTGGGAAGTTTTCAGTCATTCCTGTTCATTTATTTGCCCATTTATTTATTTATTTTATTGTTTTTATTGCACTATACATTTTTCTCTGCTCCCCTCCATTCCTCCCTCCTTATTTACTTATTTTGTTTACATAATTTTCTTCATTTTATATTCATTATTTTTCTATTGTGTGCATATAAAAATGTGCATAGCAGTCTCATGTTTCCTTGACTATCTGTTCATTTTACACCACCTTTTCCCCCTCTCTTTTCCTTGAAGTGACTAATTATGCTCATTAGCATATTTCTTGCAAGTTCAAATGTTCTTTTCCCCCTAATGCATTTTATTTCAGTTACCTTGCAACTCCAGAGTTTACATTAAAAATGATAACTACTGATACCTAACAATCACAATCTACTCTATGATGTCACATTAGTATAGCTTTTAAATTGTGCCTTTAATAATTCATTTAAGAGAATTATTGTTCAAGTCTCCAAGAGCACTTCCCTTGTCTCTGCCAATGGGTTTTGATTAGGTTTTACAGTAGGATATGTATCTCCACCTACTGTGTAGGCCTTAAATCCAGTCAAAGATGATTGTTTATCATGATACTTTTATCAATATGTACCAGGTTTGTTCTTTTACGTCATCAACCAGCTCCCAAATTATGACACAAAGCCTTCTTATTAGTTTTGAATGTTAGGTAGGCCTTAGGCTCATTTTGGCTAACTCTTTTCTCTTAAATTCACTTGTTTCTCTTTGTTTACCTTTTGCCTTGGGGCTTTTTAACTTTTCTCTCTTTCTATAAATCTTACTTTCATTTCTACTCATGTTCTCTGCCTGGGGGCTACCTGGCTTCTTGCCCTGGGCATGTTCCCCTCTTTTTTTCTCATTCTCTTCTCTTTCCTTTACTCATTGCTCTTTAGTTGAGATTTCTCCTCCTATTTATTCTCTCTGCCTGCTGTCCCCACCTATCCTTCTCCTGCCTGCCTATTGGCCATTCAGCTTTTTATTAGACCAATCAGGTGCCTTAGGCAGACAAGGTGAAACAAATGCAACATATCTTTACATAATTCAACACACATTGTTTAACATAATTATTGTTAACATAATTAAACCTTTACATTATTAAACAAATGCACCATAAACAGATGTAACACATCTTTACACAAAGTAATATTCCACAGCATAAAAAGTGTAACACATCTTTACATAGTTAAAATAATATTTCACAACACCAGTAGGTGCATCTTGCTTAGAAAGTTGGTCTCTAGATTTCAGAGTTCACACATGGGTAAAGTCATTGAAAACTTTTATCTCCCAGAATTCTTTTTAGTACTTTCTGATAATATGAGATTTAACTCTCAAGAAAGAAGCTTCCAGCTCAGTTCTTTCTTGATTTCTTTATATCATGCAACCAAGATGTTGGTTCATCTTCAGTATTAGCATTTTGTCCTTTATAAACAGCATTTTAATGGTGTTCCACAGATCTTGCATGTTTTACTTACTCTTTTTTATGCTAAACTTCACTGAAATCTGAATGTTCTAGGTGATTGTGTCTTCAAGTACTGCTTCTGTTTTCTGATTGAGTGATCCTACTGATGAAACTTTTTATGTAGATTTTTATTCAATTTATATGAGGTTTGCATTTCCAATTTTTCAACTTGAACTGTATTTTTATCTTATTTCTGTTCTCCTGTCCCCCGAGTCAGGGTTTCTCTGTGTAACTTTGGCTGTTTGAGTTACTTTAAAATCAGAACAGAAGTTTTGGACTATTATGCTTCCTGGGTTGATTTGTGTCTTGTTTGCCCCATCACCCAAATGTTCATGGGCAAGACAGTGAGTTTTACATATAAAAATGATGTTTTTCAGTCTAGATACTGTAAATAGTTTTCAGTGTATTTTTAATTGGCATGCCTTAAATTGCAGCTTTTTATTTATTTTAACTCTTGTTACTGTTCCTCTCTCTTAAATGAGTTAATGTTAATCAGATTTTTACCACTTGGGATGCTGTGTAGCTCTGACTCAGGTTTTTTTTTTTTTTTTTCATAGCTGGATGCATTCTACAAGCCACAGTTCAGACAATAGTTCTTTGATATTTACCCTGGTTTTTGAGTCATGCAATAGAAGATCTTTGAATCTGGAGACCTCTCATGGCTTACTGAGAAGAAAACATTTATTGATGTTTGATGTTTTTAAAATGATAATAGCCAATAGTGAGTTTTGATGTGGGATTCCCCTCTGTATGCTGTGAATATCATTGGTTAATAAAGTAACTGCTTTGGGCCTATAGCAGAGCTATAAGAGAACAGAGCTAGGCAGGTAAAACTAAGCTGAATGCTGGGAGAAAGGAGGCAGCGTCAAGAGAAGCCATGGAACTGCTGCTTAAGACAGATTTGCTGAAACTTTTCTGGGAGACCACAACCTTGTGGTGATGCACAGATTAATGGAGATGGGATAAATTAAGATGTAAGAGTTAGCAAATAACAATGACACCAGGACCTATCTCTTCTGCATGTATTATCTTTTTGAGAACCGAGTCATTTTGAATGCACTCTGTCCTAGGCCAGGAGGGATGGGGGTGGGCCTTGGACTTCCAACAGGGCAGGGCACCATGCCCTCTTTCAAGGAAGAAGGGGGAGGGAGGAGGGGTGGGGGGGTAGTGGGAGGGGACCGGGAGAAGA
>PVIU01000501.1:96940-312538 GCA_004026605.1 Ondatra zibethicus | reverse complement strand
ACCAGTAAAGACTGACCGTGTTCCTACTTTAAGGAGACCAGTAAAGACTGACCGTGTTCCTACTTTAAGGAGACCAGTAAAGACTGACCGTGTTCCTACTTTAAGGAGACCAGTAAAGACTGACCGTGTTCCTACTTTAAGGAGACCAGTAAAGACTGACCGTGTTCCTACTTTAAGGAGACCAGTAAAGACTGACCATGTTCATACTTTAAGGAGACCAGTAAAGACTGACCATGTTCCTACTTTAAGGAGACCAGTAAAGACTGACCGTGTTCATACTTTAAGGAGATTGCTTTCTTCTGCTTTGCCTTCTGTACTCAAGACAATCATGGTGTCAGAAAAGGGTTCCTTAAAAGGTAGAGTTTACTAACCTATGTGACAACGGACAAAACAAGTCTGAGCCTATGATGAAGCATGGATTTAAGTTAGGAACTTGGTTGTCCTGGTACCTAGTACATTTTTTTATCCACCATTTGGTTTAGTGAAACATTGATCTGAAGTTTGACATTTCTCTTAAGTTTGAAGTTTCTTTTTAAAACGTGTAATTTATTTTTTATTTTGTGGTTTGTGTGTGCTTGTAGCACAGTGCATGTGGAGGTCAGGAGGTCAGAGGACTTAGTTCTGTCCTTCCACCCTGTGGGTCCCAGATATTGAACTCAGGTATTTAGACTTGGGGACAAATGCCTTTACCCACTGAGCCATCTCACTGGCTTGTAGCTTAACAGTTTCTTAAGACTTAACTGTGAAGGTCATGTATTTAGAGGACAAAGCATTACTCATTGGCCTCTCTGTCTCTTCCAGGTTTATCTTGCAGACTATGGACTGTCCTACAGATACTGTCCCAATGGGAACCACAAACAGTACCAAGAAAATCCCAGGAAGGGCCACAATGGAACAATAGAGTTCACAAGTTTGGATGCTCACAGAGGAGTAGGTAGGTCTCTCTTTTCTAGTCCATGCTTTTTATCTCAGAAGGATGATTGAGTAGAGAGTGCTGAAGCTGCGTGAGATGACTGTTGCATGGTCAGGCTGAAGGGTGAGCACACTGGCGAGATTTTTGTGGAAAGTAGCGAATTCCTGTTATCCTAGTGAATATCTGACAGAAACCAGAAACCATGTGAGTAGACAGAGACTGGCTCTCCAGAAGGGAGGAAAGCCTGCCACTTATTCGGCTGAGAAGTCACAGGTCTGTGGGTGAGGCTGCTGGACGGTGCTGTGGGGGCATCAGGATCAGTGTCTGTCACGTGCTGTCCTGTTAGCATTGTGTCCTTCTCAGAGCCCTGAAAGACATCTCTCCACAGCAGCAGCATCTTCTGAACCCCCAAAGTGTTAACTTGGGAAATCTCTCCCAGTCGCCTTTCATAGATCTTACTTATTTAAACTCACTTTGATGGTATTGGAAACGCATTTGCAGGTAAATTACATACATAGCCCTTTTATTGGATATTGATTGTACTGCCTTGCATTCCAAGGCAGACTTAATTCAACAATTCCCTAATTAGTTAAAGTCATAACCTATGTCTTGTATTCATTTACCATTAATTAAACCTTAGCTGTTTATTACTCTGCAGTCCAAATCCAATAGCCAGCCCAGAAAGCCATGGAAAAGGAAGTAGGAGGTCAATATTGAAAATATATGGTGCTGAGTCCCACTGATGGCTGCTTTGCTCACAATCAATATGCTCAGTGCAACTGTACTTTCTTAGTTGCTCTGTCAGCAAGACAAAAAGTCAATTCTAATGTTATGCTAGTGAAAAAAATGGCGATTATTAAAAAACTTTGGCTTTCAAAATTATATTCTTTGCAAACTTTGTTTATAAAAGTGTTTTCAGACATGGTAAAGCAAACATAATTTTAAACAGCTGTGAAAGATGCATCCTCACTGAGTGTCAGCTTGACTTTTGTGCTGATAACTGGTCTTCGGACTGTTAGCCTAAACTAATACTTTCTAACGAGTTTTACTTGGTGCAAACAACTGTATATTATTGCCTTTTCTATTAAAAGGACCATTGACCATGTAATGCAGAGGGTGTTGATCATTTTCCAGAGCAATTAAAACCCATAGTCTTTTAAGGAAGACTGTCAAGAAGGTGGAGCCAATGTGTGGATTGTGTGCCACCTTCTTCCTAGGAAGACTGCTAGGGAACAGTTTCTGAAATGAAAACCAGTTTTTATACTCTGGGACAGAGGGAAAGAAATCAGAATATGTCTTTGTCAAGTCTGGTTTTCTTAGAAAAATAATGGTTATGTTGTGGAATTTTTCATTATTTACGTTTTTGATGTAGTTAACCCTTTAATGTAAAATGTGACATGACTTTGATTAAATTAGGAAATAGGAAAATAAAATGCCAATTGACAGTGGTGCTTCTTAAAACAATTTATTTAGATTTATTTATTTTATGTATATGAGTATTTGGCCTGCCTGTGTCTATATGTACCAGACACAGACCTTGCATGCGAAGCAAGGTCAGAAAGGGCATTGGATTTCCTGGAACTGGAGGTCTCCATAGCTGTGAACCACGTGTGGGTGTTAGGAACCGAACCTGTGTCTGCAAGAACAGCAAGTGCTCTTACTCACTAAGTCATCTCTCCAGCCCGGCTAGTGGCGCATTCTAATTTTAAGTTTTCTCATTTTCAATGAACCGAGGAACGTTTGCCAGACTTACCCTGTGATAGAGAATAGAATTTTCGAGACAAAAGAACTCATGACCTAGTGTTATGCCCCACACATATTCTTAGGTATTGTTATTAATATTCTAATGCTGAGTCTGTCGAAGGCACTGTTTAACTGTAGGAGGATTAAAGAGTATTCGTCAGACAGCAGTATTTGGGAAAGTCTTCTTCAGTTAATTCTGCATAGTATTTGTTGTGTTTTGTCTTCAAGAAATATTTAATCCAATTTCTATTCAGTACTCAACTTCAACTTCTTCCTCCCAATCATAGTATGCGCTGATTGAGACTCTGGGTAGATTTCTCCACTTGGGTCTCTGGGAGAAGACTGGACTGAGCGTGATCATAGGCATGGGGCTGCATCTGAAAGAACGTTCAGGAAAGAGCCAGGGAAACTATTTTGAGATTTGCAGGGAAGTCTTGTGGTCTTGTGCTTGAGTTAGTATTCATTTAATCACAAATGGCCCAGCTTTCCTATAAAATAGTGGATTCCTTTCATGCATTGTGCATATTATCATCTATATAAATACATGTATGTTTGCCCACATATACCTACCTATGTATGTGTACATATATACATATATTTACCAAATACATATGTACTTGTTTTGTAATAAAAGTAGAAGATTGGATATTCTCACTGTGTTTGAACAGTGTTTGTTCCTAACATTTTCAACTGAATTTTGCGAACTAAAGCATTTCAGCTCAGAATTTTGTTATAAACGAACTAATTATTTAACCATATTTAGAAACCAGAATAAAGGGCTCAAATTCTATATGTAAATGGAGAAAATTGAATTCTTAAATATTTGTATGTTATCTATTAGCATAGTCACTGTGTGATTTAGTATCAGCCATCTTTTCCTATTCTAGTCCAGGGGAGAAAAGAATGCAAAAGAAAACAGCAAGAATCAAGAAGAGCTGTCCCTGTGAAACAGAACCTGTGCTTGTCAAAGAGGTTTCTGCACAGCAGCGGTGCCTCTGCACAATCAGGCGAGGGACGTGTTCACCCTGAGTGGGCTGCCTGCCAACCTTGAGGTTCTCCTAGTCCTTGTCTAGACCCTGAGAACATAGCTATGTTTTAAATGCATTTGTCTAGGGTACCATTTAGTCCTCCTGCCTACATGTTTTCTAATTCATAGTCATGTACAGGGACTAGGTGAAAGGGAGGAAAAGAACAGTTTTTCTATTATGTAGCTCACTAAACCAAAAGCTGTGCAGAGGGACATACTGAGATGAGATGGAAGGACAAAAGGACAATGGGGAGATGGCGATTCCTGGAAGTGGTGCAGAAGGACATGACTTCAACACCCAGCAGTTGTTCTTCCAAACTCAGGACTCTGTGTAACCGAAGGGAACTTTCTGCAGATGACTTGCTTCATCAGGGTAAAACCAGAGTAAGAGTGTTAGGCGTAGTTCTTCATTATTAATTTTTCCTCCATAAAACTAGCATGTACGAGCACTGACATACTTTGTTCTTGTTGCAAGATAATTAAAGAGAATTATATGTGTGTCAAATACACTGTTTTAAAATTTGTTGCATTCTTAGTAATGTTAAGAAGCAATATTTGGATCAATGAGTAATATGGATTTTTGTAGATTTTTCTGCTCACTGAGGCATGCAGTCAATACCTAATTTCTCTAGAGACAGACTGCATTGAACAGATAGAGCTTTCTTATACACTTCAGACTTGGGCACTGGGTATATAATACCTGTTCTAATCTGACATCATTGATGCCATACAGTATGTTATCTAAATTGCATTTTAAATGTCTATTTGCTTATATAATATATCCAGTGTCAAAGAAAAAAATATATTGCATACTTATTTTTTTTTTTTTTTTGCCATGTGCTACAGCACATAGAGTCCAAGCCTTAGGCTGCTTCTTGCATGGTTTCATCTCACTTCAGGACTCCAACTTACAAAATATATGTGAACAAAACTGAGAATGTGTTTTCATGCTGCTAAACTGGAGAGATGGCATGGGTGACACAACTTATATTCTACAACAAAGTCAAAAGAACTAACACCTTTTTCTATTGCAGGATATTAAGCAATACTATTAAATACTGAATTAAATACCAGTAAGTGTTTCCCAAGGAGTTAGAGAACTATACTGTTAATCTCTTCTTTTTAGGTAAAATTGAATGCTGTATATAGCCTTTGGCTAACATGTAAAGACAGGGAAGGCACTGTGGCTATGTGACATATGACCTTTGTTTCATATTTTGATTTTTTTGTTACATTTATTTTGGGTGGGTGGGATACATGTAGAAGTCAGAGGATAGCTTGTGGGATTTCATTCTTCCCTCCACCAGATGGGTACCAGGGATCAAACTCTGGTTCTTAAACTTAGTTGCAAGCACCTTTATTCACTGAGCCATCTCATTCATATACCCCTTTATACATAAGTCATATTTCTTGGCTTTTTTAATTGAACTGTTTGGCACGGAATGTACAACGCCCAGTGCCTAAATGTAAAGTCTCTTTGTTCAGTTGACTAACTTTTCCTAATAGCTATGCATTAATCATCCACACATGCTCGTGCTCGCACACACACACACACACACACACACACACACACACACACACACACCAAAAAAAAAAAAATCAGGGATTAGTCTGTAAAAGGTATTAAAAAGAGGAAAAGGAAAACCCAGATGCCTAGGTTTCTCATTTATTTGAAGCATGCTACTTTGCCTTCCACTCCCGCTACCCTCCGAGATTGTAACAAGTAGTAGGTGTGTCAGTCAGACTTTGCTTTGTGGCAAATGCTTGAAACAATTCTGTAGACAACAGAGTTGTATTAGTTCACAGACCTAAACATTCCACTCCGTGGTCTTTGCCTTCTTCAATGCTGGACGCATATGAAGCCGCACATCAGGTGGAGGCAGTGTGGTCACATGATGCAGACAGTGGGATCACGTGAAGCACCTCAGCATGACAAACAGAGAGCAGGAAAGGAGGAGTTGAGAAAGGAGGAGCAAACAGCACAGCCCCCAGGACCGAGCCCCCAGGGACTATTTCCTTCAGTATCCCAACTCCTTACTCCTTACCCAGTTCCAGTATTGCCATGTATGATTAATTCATCAAAGGAGTAAAACCGTCAGATCCACCCCTCCTGTGCACCCCAGAAGATCCTCAGTCCGCCACTAAGCCCCACTATACAGTTCTGTGGCAGATATACCATACACAAACCATAACAAGAGCCACCATAATATTGCCTTGCTCTCTGTACATCTGAGTTGACAAAATATTCAAGAACACAGTCACTAGTTGGAAACCTAAGAATAAAATACACATTTTCCTGCCATTAGTCACCACTCCCCTTTCCAGTGAGCCTCTTGTTCAAACATTTCTACTTTCTCATAATTTCTGACCACATATCGTTAACATGTTAGGCATTTACATCTTTCCTACTGGAAACAAGTGTTTTCTTGTTTGCTTTGTTTCCTACCAAATCCTGTGTCTTTTTCACCCTCCATAATGCAGAAGAAATGAAACCTAATGGAAAGCGCACCAGACTGCCAGATGCATATGGAGTTAAAACACTTTCCTATTCTTTCTTTACCTTTGGTGAGTTGGCCCAGTTAATTACCCTGGTTTGTCTTTAGAGTGCAAACTAGACCTCTAGTGTGACCTTTCTGTTGATCTTATACCAGTTTAGATGGACATTGCTACTTTATGAATAAATATTATTAACAAAGGCCCTTTATCATAACGGGGTGAAGTGGAGGGAGCTTTCTGGGAAGGATGGTCGCAAGGACCATTTTGTCAGTGATTCGGGAAAGATCGGAATCTGCTACTTATTTATTCATTGCACAAGCAAATAAGTTTTTGCTGTGTCTTTTTGTATTGTATTCAAAATGCCTGAGTGTTTAGCTCCTTCCTTAACTACGAGCAGTGAGAGAATGTCGGCTGGGTGGCTCTCAGCTGGCGCTGGAGGTGGGCATTAGCCCGCACATGTGCTTCCCTGGTTCTGAGCAGTGTAGCTTCAGGATTGCTCTGACTGAATCTGGTTATTTAACCTTTTAAGCCTCTGTTTTCTTATGTGCCAATATGATTAGTAACAATGACGCTGTTGAAATGATTAAAATGTAATAATATAGTACTACACCGTGTGGTACTGTAGATGCTCTCCATCAATCACGTAAATTCTTTTATTTTAATTTTCAATTCTAGTGTCAGCTATTTCTGGAATCTGTTTTCTGAAATAGAGGCTGAGTCCTCACCTGTGCCTATTTTTTATTATTGTTATACTTGGCAGCACTTTATCATTTTGAAATGTTGAGCAATTGTGAACAACACACACTCAGTGAAAAGAGAGATTTGCCTCACTCCATGCTAGTAAGCACAATAAAATTAGATGCTAAATAGTATTTGGAAACTAATTTAAGAAAGTTTAGAGGAAAAGTCCTGGTAACAAAATTTCCAACAGAAAGTAAAAGTCTGAATTGCTGTGTATCTGTATGAAGATCATTAAATAATGATTTATTGGCTATGAAATGCAAGTGAGAACCTTATGCAGTACAGTGAGTTATACAAACATGTTTTCAAGAGAGAACAATCCAGAGTCTTTTGTTTTTCCAAATGAATCCAGTGTATTGAAGACAGTAGACTGCGCATTGAACTGCAGAGTTCAGCGTGGGAGAGTTGGGACTGGACTCACCCCTTCTGTACGAATTCCTATCCTGGCTCTCTCTTCATTTCTTGGTTCAGTTAGCATTTTCTAATGAATTTGGAACAGTCAGCTTCAAGGTTAAAAATATTTTCAGACATTGTCTTTCCTGTGAATGAGTGTTTTGTCAGCAGGCATGTATGTGCACCATGTGCATGCGTGATACCTGTGGCTGCCAGAAGGTGGCATTAGACCACCTGGAACTGGAGTTACAGATGTTTGTGAGCCACCATAGAGATGCTGGGAACCAAGGCTGGGTTCTCTGCCACAGTACCAAGTGGTCGTAACTTCTCAACTATTGTTTTTGAATTAACAATTATTATAATTATTCCTCTCTGTATGGTAGGACATGATACTTGTTGTAGATTGGAAGAGTTTAATTTCCCTGAAACAAGTCAAGCGTTTTTTCTCTCTGGGGTCAATTTTCAGTCAGAGATACAAACTCAGAAACATTTTTGATACTTTTGTTGTACTTCTTAGGCTTGGAAAACATAATTGTTCTTTTTAACATTTCAAGTATTTTTGTAGGATTTAGCAAGAAGAGCACAAAATATTTGTTATCCACACCTACTAATGTAGTGCATATAGGGAAAGATTGAAAATTTGATATTTAATTAGATAATAGTGAACTCAACTCTCAAAGGACTGTTTTACATAAAGACAGTTTATGAAATATTGGTTTCAGAAATGTAAACAACTTGCCAGTATTTGCAGCTGGAGGGTGGCTGGAGTCACTGGGAAGGCTCATTCCACATTAATTCATATTAGTTTTCCCTTCTCCTTTTGTGTATATCCAGTATCCCCAAACAAATGTCAGAATATCATTTTTTAATATTAAAGGATGTGAATTTTTTTAATTGATGGTAATCGGGAATTCTTGTAATGGAAGAGACGTGTACACGTCTGTACACATGGAGCCATTCTAGTATTAATGGGAGATTTATCACCAAGGAAATCACTGCAGAGCAGCTTGATAGAGACTGTGTTTTTGTTTTAATACTAGAGCCAAGTCCTGCATTCGAACACTGTTGAAGCCTGTGCAGAAAATAAACAGCACCCTTGGGTCTGGCCTTGTACTGGATTCAAGGGACTGTAATAACCCAGTACTAACGTAGCAGTTAAGATGGAGTATGTGTAGGAGTAATTGTGCACTCTGCTTTTCTAAGAACTTATATATGGTGGCCCAGAGTAGCTACAATGTGCTGGCAGTATTATAATTTACATATGGTGACCCAGAATAGCCACAGTGAGGTAGCACCATTCTTCTCAGTGGATGGAGGCATAAATTAAAGACCTAGTTCATTCACTCAGTGACTTTTCAGAATTTATTTAGTGAAGGGCAATGAAATAGGATACCTGTTTAGAACAACTTTAACAGACACAGATTGCTCAGGATATTATATATCCCTGCACAGATGAACATTCAAGTAGTAGAATAAGTATAAATACCAGCCTATTGTTTTTATAGTAGCTTGGAATGCTTATAAAATGACTTTATTTTATGGGTATTCTTTAACTGCAGTCATTAGTTCAGTGACTTATTAGCAAGTGTCAGTTATATTTCACAATTCTTAGGTCTCATTGTCTTTTGATATAAGGTAGTTGAGGAAAGTATGTCAAAATGAGATGAAATTAGTCCACAGCATTGAGAGTTTGATATCCGTGATATATCCTGGGCTTTGGGCCTCGATTTGGCTTCAGAGCTTCCTTCCCCACCGTAGCCTCTACAGCATATCCTCTCCATGCTTGCCTCACCTTTGGCTTTTCTCTTCAGACCCAAGTCTGGTCTTTTCGAGGGAGTCCCTTCTCTCTGTGTAGCACCGTGGAGCTGTGTGCCCACAGTTGCTGTGCTTCCAAGTAACTGAGGTCTTCCTGGGCCTGGTTTTAGAGACTGCACACTAGATGGCAGTTTTGTCATATTCTTCTGACTTCAAATGCGACCACTAGTGTGACAGAATAGGGAAGGCCTTCAGTGTTTAGTCTGCTCTCCCAGGGTCTCTGCATGACCGAGGCAGACCCTATGGACTTCCTGGAACATGTGTTAGCAATTTAGCTGCAGACATTTATTTCTTTGTTTTACTGTTTGGCTCTTTGAGAAAGTGTTAGTGCTGGGTTATGGGTTGTCTGGATCATGTCAGAGGCCACGGGATCAAGTTCATGTGACAGACTAGACCAAGGAAAGATGAAGTTGGAGGAGGTGAGGAAACTGACCCTTACTTCAGCAGCAAGGCCTGCCTGTCTGTGGACTGGGGCCAAAGGCCCAGACGGTTAGCTTCACTCCAGCTGAGTAAACACGACACTTTGCCGTTTGGCTTTTTCATATTTCGTCAATGGGAGCTCACTCAAAGATTTCTCTATTTCTCACGAACTTTCTTATCCTCCCCTTTCTGCAGCCCCTTCCAGAAGAAGCGACGTTGAGATCCTGGGTTACTGTATGCTGCACTGGCTATGTGGGAAGCTGCCTTGGGACAAAATCCTGGACGACCCTGTGGCAGTCCAGACTGCTAAAACCAAGTAGGGGTTTTCAAATATCTGATCTCTTCCTGTGACAGGACCGAGAGACCATGGAGGGGAGTGGACATGCCAGACAAAATTACCCCTCGGCCACCATGACAACACAAATATCATTAGTTTGAAAGCTATGTTTAAAAAAGAAAATCAGGAACAGACATAGAATCCATTAAGACCACACTATTATAAAATAGAGATAATTTTACAGTGCAAATATGAGCTAAAATATCTCTTTCTGGACTTGCTATTTTCCAGCACTTAGATCCTAGGACTCTTTTCAAATTAGTGTGGCACCTGAGTCTGGAAGGAGGCTGTTCTTGGTGTGGTTGAGTTCAGCTGTGCAAAACAGCAGGGTGAGGCAAGAGAGCAGGGCTTGCAGTCCTCTGGTGAGGACAGGATAACTCACGTTCCTGCGCCAGAAGGCCCAGGCTTTGTTTCTTGAGGTAGAAAGAAAGAAAACATTTACACGAGCCATTTATGTGAAATACTCTTGTAGCCCTCATAAACCTTTCTAACAATTCTACCTTCAACGTTTTTACCTCGACTCTGTTAGCATAAGGAGGTCGGTTTCAAAAAGTGTATTTTACAATTCTCTCGCTGGGCAGCTGGGTTCCAGGCACTGAGTAGCCAGCTTTCCCTCACACACAAACATAGGCTGAGATAGTTATCCGTGGAGAGGCTGCTGTTGTACCCAGGGAGTAGAGTTTTAGGAAAACAAGCAATGAAAGTGGACAGAGAGGGGTAGCTCAGCCATATAAATCAATCTTCAAATTCAAAAATTGTTTAGACTGTGTCTCACTCTGTAGTCCAAGTGGTCTCAACCTCTTGCCTCAGCCACCCAAGTGGTTGGTCTGACTATAGGCTCATCACTCAAGGTAGAAATTTTAGACTAAAGGTTGGAAAGGACAGCTGTGTGCAAACTGACAGGTGCAGTAGTTGCACCTGTACTCTTGACCACCCTAGTCCCTGACACATCTGTGTAAGTCAGAGTTGGGCCTCTCAAGTGAGTTTTGTCCATTTCAGTCTGCGTAACTGACATTTCTGGCCAAGTCAACTCACAGGCATTGACCCTCGTAAGCAGTCCTCGTAGACAGTGTGGCAGCTCAGTTTATCTAATTTAAGTAGTGCATTTCAGTTCAAGGTCAGCATTTTAATTCTAATGATCATTGATTGGCAGGCTTTCTTTTAATAAGACTTGTGAATGGCTTGTTTTAGTCTTGTATCAACATGTATACATAAATGCCTTCGTTTTAATAACTAGTGAGCATGTCTACATATGTATTCATGTATAATAAAAGAATACTGTGTAAATATAGAGTTTTAATAAGTTAAACATTACCTTTACTTTACATAATATTATCTTCATTTTTATTTGATTAACAATATAAATCCAAACATTAGTAGAGCTAATATATTATGTGTCAAAACTTTAAAGTTCTCAGATTTCTTACATAATAAACAGTCCTTTATTTGCCTGTGAAGGTGTAACATGAGGCAGGATGGTAAATTTGGCCACAGCACAATGTTCCTCCGTTTTTGCTGTCGTGGGTCGCTTGAGATCATGGCACATACTGCACTTTTCTCCTTGAGTTTCTTTGTGATCCATTTACTCATATCTATAATTTTAGTTGAAACTTTATATATTTTTGCAATAGCAACTTAAGAGAGTCACATTTATTTAGTCAAAAATCCTGGTAAGCACTTGCCAGTTGTTTATTGTTTTGATTTGGTGTGTTGGATTAATACTTTTTGTTAACTCATTCAATCATTGGTTAGTATGAACTCTTCCCAAAGGAGAACTATTGCACAGAGATAACCAAAGACTCTCCCTCTGCAGTGGTAAAGACATGAGGAAACTATGATTTTGTTTTCGGGAGGAGGGGAAGGACCACAAAAGTGTTTTGCCCAAAAATCACCAGTGAAACCAAGAAAGTTGAACATACCAGGGCCTCTCCTCGATGGAGGAGATAAAATGCCTGTTTTCCCATCCAGAAATGTAGGAGTGGATCTTGTTAACAACCTGGTGACCTTTGCTATCAGTGAAGACAGACCTCACCCAAATCCCCCAGAATGTTTATCCCAGACTCTCCCTCCCTAAACCCTTATCTTTAGCTCCCAGTTAATAGAACCCATCCTTAGGGGGGGTGTCACATGTACTCTATGGCCTCTATGTTAGATTCTAGGCCTTTTAGCTATAGAATCCACCTTCATGGTCACAAGCTCTATGTGGCCAACTAAGCTTTATTGTGTACCTGCAATTGAAATGATTGTTTCCTGGAAACCATTCCCCATACTCTGTTGTGTTTAAATGTGCTGACAGTTAACCTCCTGGCATCAGACTCCCAGAAGTTTTGATCCAGGTTGACGAAGTCAGTTTGAACTGAGTTTTGATTCTCACCTCTTCTTGATAGTTTTGCTGCACAGTGACATCTGCAGAGACCCACATGGCTCTCCAGTGACAAATATATGAGTACAAAATGACTTCATCATCCACAAACAATTTTATACGTACTTTTTGTTGTTGTTTTTAAGGCAACATCATGATAAGCATTCCTACCTCTGCAGTCCTCAATAATATACAACTAGAGATAAATCATCCATGTTTCTCATTGCTTACCTCTAGGTGGTTGCAACTGTAAAATTGACCAGTTAGAACTAAGCACCCTTTGCTAATCCTCCTGTCCATTACAGCTGGGTGAAAAGGGGCACGATTGTGGGTCCTGTCAACGCAGGACTAGAGTTTTATTCTCTGACTGAAACAGTGAGCCTGGCCTGAAGACACTTACCTGTGCCTTCCCTGTTTTGTTTAGTCTGCTGGATGAACTCCCGGAGTCCGTGCTTACGTGGGCTCCTCCTGGAACCAGTTGCTGTAAGTTGGAAGATAAACCCTCTGCATCTCTCTCTCCACAGGTCATCACAGTTGCCACTTAGCCTTATCCACTCCCCTTCCCACAGGGGGAGAGCTTCTGGGTCACAGATAGTTTGCTAGAGAAGATGTTTAAATCAGCACTGACATTAGCGCCAAAGCAGTGGAGGCCTAGCTTTCTGTCTTTCTGGGCCTATCTAGAGTTTTAGGTTTTATTTTCAGGATCATTCACAGGTTAGTCAATAGCAACTGGTATTTTTAGAATTAAAGCCCTTTTGAATGGAGGTAAAATCAACTTATAAAAAGACTATTTTGAAACAATGTATTTTAAAAACTTAACCATTGCATGCCTAATTGCTCTTTACACCTGGGTCACACTATTGATCAGTCAGCACAAGTTTTTAGCTTAGAAAGTCACCTGATATGGGGATGTAGAGGTGCATTTTGGAAACAGTTTCCTGCTTGAA
Organism: Ondatra zibethicus; assembly: GCA_004026605.1. Taxonomy (NCBI): domain Eukaryota; kingdom Metazoa; phylum Chordata; class Mammalia; order Rodentia; family Cricetidae; genus Ondatra; species Ondatra zibethicus. The sequence goes on along the minus strand of PVIU01000501.1, from coordinate 299,344 downwards.
GTTTGTAGAGGATGTTTTGGGGTTCTTTGGCATTCATATTGGTATGAATGGTAACAGCCCGCAGTTCCCATTTCTGGCACCTGTTTCTGCATATGTGAGACTTCAGCATGAAGCTGGTTTGACATGTAGAGAAGAGCCAGCTAACCAGAACATCAGACTTTTCTTTCACCAGTGGCAGATTAGCAGAGTGAGTCTTTTTATTTTTTATTTTTTTTTCTCTGTGCAGCCCTGATGTCCTCTATAGGACATCAAACTCACAAACTGCCTCTGCCTCCCAAGTGATGGGATTACCTGGCAGCAGAGTGGATATTAGTCTTTATTGACTGGAGACCATCTCAAGGTCAGCGTTTAGCTGACTTCTAGAAACACACATGTACACTGGCCCTCTACTAAATTCAGATCGCATATGTGTGAATAGCGCAGTCGAGGTGTCGTCTTAGCCTATAACCTCAGCTCATCTTCAACTATGAACCAAAGTTGTCATTTACAAAGGAAATCAAAGAGGAACAACCCAGGCCCTTTCCCACCTCCATTTCCTATGTCTTGTGTATCATGGTGCCAGGTTCCCATCTTCCCCGTTCTGTGATACTTTTCTTCTAATGGAAAGGACAGAAGAGGGGAGATAGGCTGGAAATTTTGTTGTTGTTTGTTTTAGTCTGCAACCACATTAGAGAACTTGATCAAAGTGACATTATTTTGACCAAGTCAGATAGTATATTTTCTCAGTGAGACAGAAAACAAGATGGGGCAGAGATGCCATTTCCTTTCAGATAATATGTCTCCCTTAACTTCCTGTCCTTTCAACTCAGGTCTAGAAAAGAAGGCCTGGATGCTTGTGAGCTAGTCTATGTCCCGTGATACGTCAGTCATTAGGCATATGCTAGAATTTTAGTCACATGAACAGTCTAGTGATGGGTCACACCTGATTCCTTGCTTTCTTACCCATGAATTTAGTCAATACTCTTAAATATCAACAGGTTTCTCTTCTTAAAGCACAGAGCTTACCAGCAGCATTTTCTCTTGAGAATGGAGAGCAAGCAGTCTTGAAAATAAACTGATTTACAAAACTCTTATTCCTACCCTTGTTTATATAAAACAATGCAGAAGTTTGCAGCATGTATATCCAACTCAGTGTAGTACCTTCAGAAGTCTTTTTTTCTTCAATAAAGTTGTAAAATAGTCAATGACAATGCTTATATGTCACTAACCCAAAAGGCAGGTAATTCAGGATTATACCAGTTCTGTGATACTTGATGCATTCTGTCTAATAGCTCTGGAAATTCACAAGCAAACCAACATTATACTTCATGGAATAAGCCCAGCTCTTGGAAGGCTCACATTTACACCAGTGCCCCTCACCATGCTCTGAACCTCGGGCTTATGACAATAACTCCGTAGTGGGGGTGCTCCTTTTTCCCTTTTGCTCTCCTGGGCCTCTCTGATGCCACATTTCCCAGCCTCAGGTCCATGAGGCATTTTGCACAGCTGCTCTCAGTTGGTGGTGTGCCGGGAATTCTCCTTTGTCTTATAACAGACATTCATTTCCCACAAACTCTGCCCTGTTCTCCACTTCGGACCTTCTGATTAGTTGACTTGTAGTTTATACTAAGCTCAGCTTACCAGCTATTGCAAGACTAAAAAGCAATAGAACATGTCTCAGAAAATGCCAGAGAATGTTGTTGAGTATTTCTTTAATAACGATTTGGATGCCCCCAAAGGGACACCAGAAATCACCAGTTAAACTGTGTTTTAACAGAGGAGCTGGTTAACTCCGAGCAGTCTGGTGAACCAATTGTTAGACAACAAAGCTGGATATGTCTCATGCATTAGAGAAGAAAAGGGGGAAAGTAAGTTGCCTAATGGCTAGACTGTTAGAAAACAAACAACAATAGCGGAACCAGGAGTTCTGATCTGAACTATGTTAGCTCTTCATTCCTAGATAATAATTCTAACTGTGGTATAGAATGGTCACTCTGGGGGCTGGAGAGATAACTCGGCTAGTAGACAGATTTACTGCTCTTACAGAGGACCAGAATATAGTTCCCAGTTCCCACATTGGAGAGCTCAGAATCACTTACAGCTCCAATGCTAGAGAATCTGTTGACCTCTTTAGACGTGGGTGCCTATACTCACATGTGCCTGTGCAAGTGTACTCACGTGTACCTACACACGCACACATACACATACAAAGGTTATCTGGTTTTAAAAGAAAGGATGTGATTATTACTTTTGGATATTTATTCATTTGTTTGTTTTGTTTTTTTATTTTTGGTCTCGGGAGTGAGACCCAGTGCCTCTATATGTCTGTTTGAATGGAGGGACAATGCAAGGGAAGGGAAAATGTTAGGTGTTTACCCTCAACTGATGCAGCTGCCCAGACCTTCCTGCCGTGGAGCTTAAACACCCAAGTGAGAAAGGATGAGGTAGTGTGAGTCAGTAATAAATTTTTGAAGGGGAAAAGCAGATATAAAAATTGTTTAAACAAGTGAAAATATGATAATTTTAGCGTGACCCTCCTCCTGAAACAAAAGTACAGAGCATAGGCATTTGAACACAACTCTTTATCACTTCTTATTATTAATTGTGCTTCTTTTCAGAAACTAGTGGGTGGACATAACTTAGTGTCAGAGTGAGTACCTAGCTTGTGTGAGGCCTTGGTTTGAAAGCCTATCACTAAAATAAACAGAAGCTGCAATGAGGAGCTGCTATGTGGCTCTGCTGACACAGTTTTACATTAGAGAGAAAACAGCCAGCTCCTCAGCCCACTGACCTAAAACCGGGAATGGCGGGATGCAGTGCGATACTGAGCTACAGAGGACACGCAGGAGGGTTCCTCCCTGTTAAAGCTAATCGTCACTAAAAATATGGAATCCTTAGTCATTTCTAAATATATTCATATAATGGCAAAATGAGAGCTGCAGGTGAAACCTACGGTGCTTTTCCTTTGAAGTCAGATTTATAATGAGTACCATTTGTTTTTAAGTGAACATTTAAATAGTAATGCAAAAGAAAAGTCTGAAGTGTATTGAGCTGCTATGTTTTTAGTAGTTAGTAGCTGCACCTCATACAGCCACGTTAGTAACGATCATCATGCAGGCGCTTCCACCTGGCAGAGGAGCGCCTGTAAACATACCAGCGAAGAGATGTTGAAAGATTAGCAGTGTCTCCCATTTTTAGCAAATCATGTCAGTCGTTTTTAAATATTTTTTCAATTTTTAAAAAATGTTTTAAATGCTTTTTATTAACTTGTTTATTTTTAGTTCATTCAGGTGTGTGTGTGTGTGTGTGTGTGTGAAGGAAAAGGTAACAAAAATTTGGGGATTATTAGAGTTTTAATAATTCTTCCCAATTGTGAGTAACGTAAAAACTTTGATACTTCACAGGTGAACTCGCCCAGTTCTTGGAGTGTGTCCATAACTTAGCTTATGATGAAAAGCCAGACTATCAGAAGCTCAAGAAAATTTTGAACCCAGATGGAGTATATTTAGGGCCACTGGAATTTTCCACTAAAGCACATAGCGTCCATGTGCGTCCTACAACCTGTCAAAAAGTAAGTATTGCATAATCCTTGCACTCTTGCAATTGCACACTGTGAATGTGCTCCCGAGTCGACGTTTCAGCAAAAATGAAGGGCTCGCTACGTTGATAACTCAACACTAGAAACCCGAAAGTTCCTGTGGCTCGTTATCTCTTAGAATGGGATCTGTGCCTGCTGTGTGTTGATAAAGAATGAAGCTATCACTGATGGCCTGTGTGTGGCTAGGGCAGAGCTAAAGGCCACGCCACCTTGGTTCGTGAGAGCCTTTCTGTGCTTCACTAGGCTTTCTCTGACTCCTGCCCTGTGTCTTTGCCTTCCAGTTTCATTATGGAGCTGGATAATACTCTTGGAAGTTATTGATATACATCTGTTGCTATTTCATCTTGTAGAAATAATTATTTGTTAACCAAGTTGTTACCGTATTTGTTATCTCCTTTGTTGTGTTTATTTGAATGGATGCCCTCACATCAACTTAAAAAAAATTAATACTTAAAGCAAAGAATTATAAAGCCAAAGGATTTTCAGAAGAGGATGGTAGAAACCCCAGTCTGTGATTAGCAGCACTGGTACACACACAAGGAAGTGACTTTTTCTCACTAGAGGCTATCCACATTAAATAAATAAGTCCATAATAAATAAATAAACCCATGTATGTATGTATGTGGAGGGCATTCTGGTGGAGGTACAAGTTAGGGTTAGAATGTCATTTACTTTAATATTTCTTCTGAACTTTGGATCAGCGCAAGTGCTCGTGAGCCAAGAATGCAGGATGCAGGCTAATGTGACTGATAGGCTGCTCGATGAATGGTGAGGCGAGTCTCGGTGCACAGATGGTTCTGATTTGCTGAATTTTGTAGCTGCTGCAACTGAAGACATAAAATATCCTTCTAGTCATAAATTAGCTCTTTGGAAGCAAAACCTTGGCACCAGAGCTTTACAACCTTCAATTAGTAGGAAAAGAAGTATTTGAATGACTGTGGTATTGACATCTGTAGGCCTGCATAGTAATCATTCCTAATAGAAGAGAATATCTGTTTGAGGAGGGTTTGCATGGCTAATTAACTACCAGTGAGAATGTGTAATTTTTTCATGATCCCCTGATTGTCACCTTTCTCTCGTGATACAATTACATTTTATTGTAGCAAGTGCCTCACAGACCAATTGTCAGCACTGTTTACATATTGCAGAAGGCAGAACAAAAGTTCATGTTTAACGAAAAGCCACTGGATTTTGATCTTGGTAATTACGGAGACTTCTTTAACAGTTTTATTGACTTTTGTATTTTTATCACTCTCCCAACAAAACAAAGAATCATTTCTGTGACAGAGTCTTCCCCTTCCAGTGATGGGAACAAAGAACCATCTCCTTGGCAATGTCCATTGGTCAGCACTTGATCTCTAGTAGTCTAAGATTCACACCTCTTTTTTGTAGTTTTCAATTTCATCATCTTCACTGAAATATAAGTCATTTACAAACAATACTATATCTTTTGATATAACATTCTAATTATTATCCTCTACAATCTGCAGTTAACTAAATCAAAGAGCATTTGTTGTGAAACCAATTTCTTAAGCAGAGAATAATACAGTGTGGAACATTTTCCAGTAAGCTTTCATGAAAAATATTTTATTCCCTTTGATTAGAGCACTTTAATTATAAGTAACACTATTTAAAAATAACATGCAACTTTAGCATCTTAATTCCTGCCAGCAGTGTGATCAGTCTGGATCTGTAGCTACTAAGACATATTTCATAGCATATCAACATTTAATTAATGACTTTATTTTTCTACTATTTCATGTGCACATATATCTTGAAATATGTCAAAAATATAGCTTTACTATCTGTGGGTAAATTTCATCTTAATTTTAATTTCTACAGTTTACAGGTTTTTATTAGTGCTCTAAAAATCAATCCTAAAAGTGTTGGAACTATGCAGACATTACCATCCTGTCCCCAGTTCCGCTGAGTGATACACACAGGAAGGTCTCTGCAGCTGATGGTTCCCTAACAGAATTAGTTGAGTCAACCTGGTGGCTACAAATTTTCTCTTTCAAGTCCCAGCGTCTCCTCAGTGACTCCTTGTCACTATACATGTGGGATACTGCAGCTAGTGATAGAGTAGTGAATGAATTATTATCACTTCTACTTCTTTATGGAGAGGTATTTAACAATAAGTCATTGTACCTGAAAAAGCAGGCCTATGCAAATAAGCTTTTTTTTTTACCATTTATTATTCCAAGGGAATGAAGTTATGTATATTAAAATTTTCAGCATATTATTTCATCTTCAAATGAAATTTTTAGAATTTAGGATTAACAAAATGCTTTTGACTTAGAAAGTGGCACCCGCCCATATGAACTCACAACGTGCTTCTCCAGGTGAAGAGATCTTTTATTAATAGTTGTTTGGGTACGGTGAACCGCTTGCAGTAAACTGGGCGGTTTCTTCCGGAGAAATGAAATTTTGTCAGTCTAGCAGAGATGCTGTTGTGTGGGGTTTTTGTTTGTTGTTTGTTTGGTTGGTATTTTGTATGTTTGTCTCCTGAAAAGCAAACCCTTTATTTGCATGAGCTCCGGAGGTGGCGGTTGTCACCAGACTGTTTCCAAGGTTCATCCTCCATGACCTGCCAGCTGCTTATGCCACCGACTGAAGCATTTGGGTTTGCTTGTTCGTTTTGTTTGATATTGTTTTGTGTTATGTTTGGCTTAAAGTTTGTTTAACAGGCATGCTACTATCCAGCGATATTCCGGGTCACCCTCTATGATTTACTTTTTCAAATTCAGTGAATGAACCCACATCTCAGCTGTGCTTGCTGAGGTCCGCTGTGACTCAGAGTTCTCAGAGTGTAAAGTGGCCATGCCTCTTCCTTTAGAAGCACGAATTCAGATGAGTTGCCCATTTCAAGGCAGCAGGCAAGCTGTGGCTCAGAGCAGAACTTTGAGTTTCCTTCATTGCACACCATAAAATGTGGTTGCTTTCTCAGTCTGCACCTGAAGTCCAGCAAGTTGAAGGGGAATGTGTGTTGCTGGGATACAAATCTTCATGGAGAACCTTTAGTTCTTAAAGTAATTCTATTAACTTGTCTTCCTGTGTGTTTTCTATATGAGAGCAATGGAACACAAATCCCTGGTTAGAAGGATTCTTCGTTATCAGTGTTTAGGAGTGCAAAGTGTTCCAGTTTTATAGAGCAGTATGAGGTTACACTGGAAAATTAAGTAAAATATTATCTCATTTGAGTAGTGACTTTTTTTTTGGAAAATGATGCATATTTGGGTAGTATCCCTTTTGATACTCTGAGATGCCAGGAGTGTTTTTTGTATTTATTTTCAATATCTTTGTCAATCTGAACATTTCACTCTGTTCAAAATTAAAGATTTATGTATTCCGTCTTTCTCTTAGCATTATAAATTTGTGTAAAAATATAACTCTTCCATAAGGGCAGAAAACATTACATATGTAAAAGCACCCATGGCCTTGCAGCCTCAGCCTCAGGCCACTGACCTTACCCAGAGGGACCAGCTCTTCCAGAGAGCCTCAGACAGGATGGAATATGCTATGCCCAATCCTGTTTGATATGTCAGAGGTTCTCAGGGAAAACTGGTACCTTAAATGCTTAGTACATAGGAGATTAAAAGTCCTCAATTATTTCAACTAAGAACAGCTCCAGTTCTGAAGGCACAGACAGAAGAAATAACTGTGCATCTCATTGTTGTAGAGGTCTCTGTAGCAAGGAAGTATCCAGCAGTGACTGAACGGAAGCAATAGTGATGGATCGAGTCAGGCAAGTCTTGTAGCTTTAAAAGAGAAAGCAATCCCCCTTTTCCTTAATACCAGGTGAAATGTGCCCAAGAGGCCAGGACAGACACTGCATAGCTGTAACTCATAGGTGGAATGTAACCCAACGTGGCATTGGAGAGCAGAATGGTAGATACCAAAGGTTTGGTGTTGGGGAAAACAGGGCTATGTCGAAGACACAAACCCTTCAATTATAAGATGAATGAGTTATAAGAATGCAGTATACAGCATGACAGCTGTACTTGTTAATATCATGAGTCGTGGCATGTGCTTGTAACCCACTAAGAAAATAGGTGTCATTCCCATTATATACACATGTGATAAATATATGGACTCAATCATGGTATTTCATGATGTAGGATGTCAAAACATCACAGCCAACAACTTAAATCTTCATTTGTTGATTGTATCTCAAGAAGGATGGAAGGGGAAACTTATGCTAATCCAGAGCATGTCTCACAGTGATGGCTACACCAGGGTTCCAGGGGATGAAACAAATTTGGGGACCCATACTTCACATTAGTGTAATATGTAACAAGTATACATTTCTTACCAAGGTGATGTCAGGGAGGGTGGATTCTAGGACCATCAACTTTCCCAGTGGACTTAGAGGGCGGGTGGAAAAACTGTTAAACTTCAAGTGATTGGGAAACATTTCCAGTTTGCAGGTTAGTGAAAGGTAGTGGTTTTGCTCTTCATTAGGATGCTGAGATCCGGGAGGAGGTGGATAAAGGAGGGTGTTGTGACAACTTAGCCCCACCTTCAGACAACCAGCCTATTGCAAAGAGAAGGAATGAACACACTTGGCAACAGAAGCTGGAAATTGAGAGACTACAAATTAAGACTCTATTTGCCCAGCCAGCATAATTTATTCTCTGTTTTGGCACTGGGTACTCCATTATTTCCCCTTCTGCTGTTCCTGTCTCCTGCTCTCCATTTAACTGAGGGAAGAGGCGATGGCGCTTGGAGCTGCTGTAAACGCGAAGCTGCTGAACAAACACTTCACTCAAGGGCCTTCGTTGCTTTCCGTCTTCCACCTGGGTTATAGGATCTGCCCTCTATTTCTGTGTCTACTTCAAGGTTATTGAGAGTCAGTCTTTTCCCAGATGTCACCACAGTGTGACAAAGAAGCCTGCGAGACAGCAAGCTTGTCATGAAGTTAACCTCTGGCCCGAGGACACGGTGCCAGTGACGTGAACTCATCTTGCACAAAGGTTAAACTACCTGCACTCTGTGTAAGCAACATCATAAGCTCCTTGTATACTTTCACATTAATTAGCCTCTCTTCAACAATAGGAAAATAAGATCTTAATTAATAGGAATTTAAGCTACAACGATACACTGGTTCCACTAGCAGCAAAGGTTAATAATGAATTCACATGCAGTTTGAAAATGTGACAGTGTTCCATAAAAATACCATTTTCACTGTAAGCAAGTTTTCTGTCGAGATGATTTTTAAAGCATGCGAAACAATGACACCGATTTGAACTGGTCTTGTCCCATTGACGAGGAAAGGTCTGCAGTTCACTAGGTACTGCATTTTTTCCATGCTAGCCATTGTTGCTTCTTGTTTGTTTGTGTCTTTGTCAAGTCCAATGCTCTCCAGCTTAGGTTTTTAAAGAATGGGGATGTGAGTGAATTTGTTTTAAAGACATGTCATAGTTTTCATTTCATGACATAGTCTTACCCCATACCAACAGGTGGATTCACCAAAGGTTACCCCGAAAGCAGCCAATGACTTGCCAGAGAAGTTCCCAAAGAAAGTTTGCCGTGGGACAAGTGCGCCACAGAGAACGGAGCATGAAGAACGTCAGCCGCGCGCTGTGCTGAGCAGAGCAGCAGCAGCGGTGAGAGTCGGGTGGAACTGTTTCATCGATGTGACCTTAGCGCAAACACCGGGAGCACAGACTCCCTGCTCCCGAGCTCAGTGTTGTGTGATTTTGTTCAGTGTGGACAGAAAATCTCCTGTCCACCTGGTAAAATCAAAGCAGCCCACAGCATTTGTTACAGGACTAGAGACAAACACGCACTCAGATAGCTCTGGCTCCTTCTGTTCCCCTAAGAATGGAACGAAACACACTGGATTTCTTCCACTGTCTATAGTCCATGAGGGGCCCTTCCCCTGCATAAGCTGCACTTCACATGATCCCTGTACTCTAATCCTTACCATTAAACATAAGGGTAGTATCTGCCTGTCAGCGGGCTGTTTGGAATCCTTTGGGTGGAGAGTGACTTGCCCTTTGCAGGTGACTCACGAAGACAGCAGCATAAGTCCTCCCTCAGCTGACATCCTAGGATGGGAAAGCAAAGCATACAAATTTATCTGGAGAGAAAAGTAAAGTTTAATTCTGTCAGAATAGCCAGCGTTTCATTTGATTTGTGCACCATCATTCTCCAACGGTTCGAAGCGGTTCACAGTGTGAAACAGGATAATTTAATACCCCCACCTTTCTCACCCTCCACCCAAGAAAAATTGATATATGGGGCAGCTGGGATGTTAATCACTAAACTGAGCACTGAATTTGGCTCTGAAGTTCTTGGCAGCTGAGGCAAAAATTAGAAGGAGCGTGTTATGCATCTCTCATCCAAGCAGCAAACAAGTTTATCCAGAGAGCAGTGTTGCTCTTAGTGCAGAGGAACCTTTTACATTTATTCAGTATGAAATAGCATTATTTGTGGCTTTATTTTAAACTTCCATACAGAAATCTACTTCAGATGGGCATATTTTACAGTCCCACTTGTAAAGTTAAACACAAATACTGCAGGGTGACAAAATCAGAAATGCTAAGTCTTTAGTGTGTACTGGAATCTTCTGTCATGCAAGGCAAGGAGGTCCTGTGAAAAGTAGATGCCCAGGTTTCAAGACAAGAAACGCATTCGCTTCGGCTGGCCTGGCAATGGGATGTGCGGTGCAGTGGGATGTTTGTTGCGGTGGGAAGTGAGTGCGGTACAGTGGGATGTGCCCTGCCACGGGATGTTTGTTGCGGTGAGAAGTGAGTGCCGTGCAGTGGGATGTGCGGTGCAGTGGTATGTGCAGTGCCGTGGAATGTGCAGTGCGGTAGGATATGTGGTGCTGTGGGATGTGTGATATGGTGTCCTCACTCACTCCAAGCAGCCCTTGCTCCTTTTTCTCAGTCTTTTGATGCCAGAGTGAGTTCTTCAGAATCATCTCTAGGTTAAGTTTGTCTCTTAAATTCCATGACCGTGCAGTAATAGCATATGTTTTATGTCCACCCTTTCATTCAATACCTTTTGAGATTTCTCTGTATTCATGAATATACCAATTATTCCTTGTCAGTGCACAACTCATGTATCCATTTTCCTTCTAGTGGATTCGTGACTCACTTCTGGTTTAATGTATTTATAGAAAATACTGTGTTCATTCTACCCCAAGTCCACTGTGTATATTGCATTTCTTCTGAGACATGGAATTACTAGATCATTGGTCAAGTAAATATATGTTCAATTATAAAATGTTTGCATATAGGCAGGCCAGACGGCTTAGCAAGTAAAGAAGCTTGCTATGGACCCCAGAGATCCACATGGAGAAAAGAAAGAACTGACTCCCACAAGCTTCCCTCTGAACCTCAACACATGAGCCGTGACATGAGCTATGGGCTTCTTTGGCTCACTTAGATGGTACTCACTCCTGCTACTGGAGGTTTCATTTGGTGGTGAGAGATATATAGTTGGGGCTTTGTTTCCCATGATATTTGGTGATTCCAATTTAGATTGTTTTCATACATACACATACATATCTATTTTAAGAATCTTCTACTGCAGGTTTCCGTACGATCCCTCAAATGACCCTTAGTGTTAACTATCCCTCCCAGTTCACCCTCTCTCAGCTCCCTCACTGCCCCATCTCTGTCAAAGTTTAAGGACTAACTTGTTAACTTACTCATAAGCAGGACAATGAGATTTTGGTGGGAGTTTAAGGAGGACAGGCAGCCCACCACGGTCTCACAGTGCATCAACTTGGTACTTTCCTCCATTTGTGTTGTCCCAACAAAACTTTCTACTTCTGCATATATGCATACTATAGCTTTCCTTTTAAATTATTTAAATATTTCACTTTTATCATAAATACTAGTTTTCCTATATGCTTTAGTCATGATGGTCTTGCAGTGTATAAAGACAGTAACTAATTTAGTGAGTGGTTAGTAAATCCAACAGCTCTCTAACAGAGGAAACATTGCCATTCAAGTGTTCTACAACCTGAGGAGCTTGATGATTATTTATCTATGTTTAATATCTTTTTGTAAGAAAGAACAAGTACTTCTATTACAGTGGTTTATAAACTTATTTTATCATTAATAAGTAGTATAATTATGTATACAAATAATGTAAAAATTATGTAATTATGGTAAGTACTCATCTCACTTGATTACCTATTTTTTGTATACCTGGAGTCACATAAAATTGGTTCACATAAAAAAGGATCAACATTTGAAAAATTTATGAAGCCCTGTGTTAGAGAAAGCCTGGGTTGTTATAAGCAATACAATCATCAATTCTGATGAGTGCTCAAAATCTGAAACACTGGTGGCAATACAACTGACTGGGCCAGTGGTGGCTCACTCTTATAATCCTGGAGCCCAGGAGGCTGGCACAGGATGGTTGCCATGAATTTAAGACCAGCCTGGGCTACTTATTTCTATACAATCGAATCACAGCCACTTCCAAGTCACCTGCTGGCTGACATGAATCCTAGAACATGAAACCTAAAGCCATCGTTGGCAGATGGGTCACCCCGCGGTGTTCTTTTTTTTTTTTTCCATACATTGTTTTGTTTTATTTTTTCCATTCAAGAACATAATTAAAGAAATAAAATTTTTTTTTCCTTTCTTCCCCTTCTCCCGGTCCCCTCCCACTACCCCCCCACCCCTCCTCCCTCCCCCTTCTTCCTTGAAAGAGGGCATGGTGCCCTGCCCTGTTGGAAGTCCAAGGCCCTGCGGTGTTCTTAAAGCTTAACTCAAAACCATGGTTTGTCTGAGCCTGTAGTGACTGACACTGTAGCTGTCCCTGAGATGCTCTGAGGGCATCTGTCCTGCTGCAGTCTAGGGATGATCATCTTTATGCTATTGATCATGGAATTTGTTGAGCTTCTTTTATCTCTGGCTTCACTTTGTCCATCAAATTAGAAAAACTTTCAGCCTTAACTTCATCCATGTTCTTTCCCTCCTTCCTCCTGCTCCTGTTCCAAGCACATGCATATAAGATTACTTGGCATAGATATATGGGCAGCTGAGGCACTATTTTTTAGGTTACTCTTGATATTTGGACATTTCTTTGTCCCATTGGCAGGGTAACTATCAAGTCATTGGTTTCTAGTTAGCAACTGAACCTAGTGAGTAATCGTTTGAATTTCCCATGTTGTATATTTTAGCAGAATTGGATTATATTTTCATTATCTCTGCTAAGATTCTTTTTAATGAGGTTTAACTTTTCCTCTAAGTCTTCTGAAGTATTTGGAATCTGTTCTCACAGTGGATATTTTTTCTTAATTAAAAATATTATGTTCCCGTGTGCATGTTTCTGCATGTGGGTTAAGTGCACATTAGTACAGGTGCCTACAGAGGCCACGGGATCTCCTGAAGCTGGAGTTACAGGTGGCTGTGGATGCTGGGAACCAAACTTGGGCCCTCTGCAAAAGCAGCACATGCTCTTAACCACCAAACCATCTCTTCAACTCCCTGGAAATGGATTTATTCACTTAACTTGATCATAGCAGGACTTCTATTTATAATTTTTTCTTCTGCTCTGGTCTTCATAATCTTAAATTGCAGACTTTCTGAAGTCTAGGTTATTTTCTTTCCTCATGTATTCCTTGTTAGTTTGAGATGTTTTTAAAGTGGCTCTATAGACTTTTGTCTAATTTTATTGTTTTGTGTCCATTTCATCAGCTTAATAGCAAGAAGTTGCTTGATACCCATAATGCATGGCCTGACTAGAAGTAGCATTGGTATTTTCACAGCTCCCCAGCTGACTGTAAAGTACAGTTAAGGTGAATAACTGCTCGGAAGATGGCCTTCTGGAAGCAGTACTATTGGCATTTAGGGCTGGGCTATTTGCTGTAGGATGACGGCCCTGTATGTTGCAGAATGCTCAGCAGCATTCCTGGATGTATCCACTAGATGCGCATAGTACTCTCCCCCAGTTGTGGCACCCCAAATATTTCTAGAAATTGTTCTTTTCTGTGGGTTACCATCAGTCTAGGTTGAGAGCCAGTATCCTACCGATAGATTACTGTGTTGCCTTAACCCATTGCTACATATATAACAAGCTACATACATAACTGGGTAATAAGAATTACCCAGTCTTGTGTAGCACAGAGTGGCAGCCACACATACACCCCAGTCCTGTGAGAGAGCTATATTTTAACATGGTCATCTGCCTGCCTTCTGTTGTGGTCTAATGTGAGATGTCTCCTCTAACCCCTCATGTGGGAATACTTGGTTCCCAGTTGGCGGTAGTTTAAGAAGCTTGTGGATACTGGAGGAAGTGAGTTACTGGGGAAGACTGACAGTTTTCAGCTCACCAGTCCTTCTGTTCACTCTCCGCCTGCCTCCATGAAAGGCCCTTTCCTCTGGAGCTGTGAGCCAAAATAAGCCTTCTCCTTAAGTGGTTTTGTTAGGGTCTTTATCAGGGAAGAGGAAGTAACCGAACGGCCTTCTCTTGCATGAAAAACAATTTCTTATGCAGAGACCAGCAAACACCTCCCCAGTGCAAAGGGTCCATTCAGGACCTCACATGGACTTAAGCAGACTCTTTACCATGGAGTTACACTCCAGCTCAGCAAAATTCTTCTTGAGTGTCTAGATTGAAAATATTTTTGGTTTTACAATGCGTAGTTTTTGCCAGAGCTATTCAACTGTGCTATTTCGGTATAAAAGCATCCATAAATGAAACACAGACAAATGGACGAGGCTGTGTCCCAATAAAACTACTAACAAAACATGCAAGATTTTAATGAAGAAAATTTGTAAGCTTGTATTACAGCCTGCCTTCCCAACCAGTGTACTACCTTCCTATGGGATACCATTAGCTGTTACTGAATTGCTGTAAAAGTCATAGGAGGTCCCTTTTAAATTTTAGTAGCATGATTTCTGTTCCTGACTAAGTATATAATCAACTTCCCAATGGTTCGTGGCCCTTGGAAATGTATTTGGTTGTGTGTTTTTTACCCTTGATGTAAGAATGATTTGGTATCCTGGAGGAAAAAAAGTCACTTATTTTCTTTTAGTGACTGAAATTGTCAGTAAAAAGCTATTCTCATATGAATCTCAAATAAGAATCGACTTCTATTTAAGAAGAAAACATCTCTCCTCAATGTTTCTTCTGTTTGGACTTGTTTTTTGCTTGGTTTGTGGCATTGTGTGAGACAGGATCTCAATATATAGCCCTGGCTGACCTGAAATTTAATGTGTAGAGGCTGGCATCAAACTCAGAAATCTTCTCAAGTTCTGGGATTATAAGTGTGCACCAGTGTGCCTGGCCTACCCATATCTCATATAGGAATCCTTCTGACCTTTCAAAGTGACTGTGGGGGGAGGGGAGGAGAAAAGCTGCTTGAAGAGGCAGTTCTGAGGATGTAGTATGCTGGATGGAGCTCACATGACTAAGATAGACCTGTGTCTGCTTTCTTTAAAACGAGGATGTCTTTTTCTGAATTTCAGTAACTGGTAGTAGGAGAGGGTGTGTCAGAGGTCACCAAGCTAAAGTGGAAATAGAATGACCTTGGACGGCCATCAGGTTAAGCAGTGAGCAATCCTCAGTAGTTCAACTGTTCCTGTTTCAAGAGGAGCGGGCAAAACAAAACTGGCCCACTGGAGAGTTGCAGAGCCTGCGGCCTTGCAAAAGCACTCTGTTCTCTCCTAATGTGCCAAATGTCAAAAGGTTTTTGTTTGTTTTTCATGACAGGGTTTCTCTGTAGCTTTGGAGCCTGTCCTGGAACTCTCTCTGTAGAACAGGCTGGCCTTGAACTCACAGAGATCTGCCTGCCTCTGTCTCTGGAGTGCTGGGATTAAAGGCGTGCACCACCACTGCCCAGCATCTAAAGTTATGTTAATGACAGACTTGCTTGCTGAGTTATTTTATTAGCATTGTTAAAGAATACACAATAAATGCCTAGATAATGCAAATCTAAAATATACTTGTTTCGTAGGAAAACTCAAGGAGAAGAAATATATATGAGTATTCAGATCTTCGGAGTGAAACTCACAGTCTCCAACAGATACCCAGCTACCTGGGTTTCCAGCCTTCATACTGGAAGCCCTATCTGGATTGTACCAGTAGAGAATCAATCAGGAAGCCAAGGTCTCCACCTCAGTTCAGATATACTTGCCCCGCTGGTATGGGGGTCCCAGACTTGGAAACTCCTCCCAGACTGTGGCCTGCAGTTTCCCAGGTGAAGTTTCTCAGTGAAGAGACGAAGGCAGATGTGTATTACTATGGACTCACTATAGTCTGCCTGCTCATATTAGTTTGTCTTGCTTTGTATTTTCTCTGAAGTCATCAAATAAATCGGTTTGTTTTCTTTATAAACAATTTTTTAGGATTCCATCTCTTCACGGGTGTCTCATTCTTCCTTCAGGGCTTTCTCACAGACATTTTCAAGGTAATTGGCTTTGAGAGAGAGGGAGAGAGAGCGAGAGAGATTGACTTTAACTTTTGGCATACTCTTACGAAGTAAAATAGTATTTTAATTTACTATTGACTTTTTATTAGAAACCATTTCACCGTAGACTTCTGAAATACTTAAGATCACCAAGAAATTCAGAAGACATAAATCTTTTTGACCAAAGATAATTTGAAAATTAAGATATGTACAGGATAACTCATCTCACAGGAAATGAACACAGTTTCATCAAATGCAGAACAACACATTTTCAAAGCTTTTATGCAACCTAATATGCTGCACATCCAACTTCTGTAACCCATTCCCCAGAGCCAGGCGCTCCATGAAATGTGACTGGACTGTTGGCTTACCTTACTACAATAGGGACAGTCACCAAAGAGGACGTTGAAGCTCTGTCTGCTGGTGCTCAGCCCCCTCAGCCACTGCATGGAAGAATGTGTGGGACAGCATCAGTGCACACACGCCGGCCGCCCCAGACTGACTCTGCCTAGTTTTGTTTTATGAGAGGGAAACCTCGTCTGAGCCCATGCCCAATTATTATTACATTAAATAATTGGGAAATCAGTATTAAAACTTGATATATAAATTTCTAGTATAAGCAAATTATGGGTCATTTAAGACTTGGCTGACAATTATGCACTTTACATGCAAAATAGACACGCAGAGACTCATGCAAGTTCCTGAGGTTCACATACCTAAGCCAATTAATGACCTATCAACAATTACTTTGTAAAATATATCTTAGGTTTCGAAATTCTGATCTTAATGAGTTAATTTGCACTGTACTGATTATAAGTATGAGGCAACAGTTTTGAAAAATTAAGATAAGAAAGTACAGATTCCATTAGAATTTCCCAAGTAGACCTAGTATTTCTTGATTGTCCGAGGTAAAATGACTGTTCCTAAGTTTCCCATTAAGAAAGGGTAAATGGCAACAACCACATATGTCAAAAGGGACAGACTGAAAGCTAATGGCATTTCCCTCTGTAAGGTGCTATGGATGCAGACAGTTAATCATATGAACTCTGTCCTACAGGAATGAAATGACTGAGAGATGAAGGCTACCATAAGTCATGTAGAAAAGATAATAAAAAGCTGAGAGATGCTCAGGTCAAAGAAACCTTTGAGTTTTCAAAAGAGAATTGCTGTATTTATTCTATACTTATATGCAGCCTGTAAAGTAGCATGCACTACTTTCTAACTTCCTCACTCCATTCCCATCTTATCGCCCTCATCTGGCAGATCTAGAGAATTTGCATAGTGGTGGCAGACTAGGAAGATTTCAGTTATACCTACTACCAGTTTATTATGGGTCAATATGCTATGCATGAGTGTGTTATTGGTTTTCTCCCTGGGATTCTCTGGCACACTAAATAGTATCCAAGATGAAGAAATAAAGCCCATGAGCATGTAAAATTAAGTAGTAGTAGGGAATTGTGGCAAAGGAGGGAAATACCTTAGTAAACAGATTTTAGACTCTATTTCATATGTATATGGTTGCCAGCTTTACCTCATACAAGCACATTTGATGGAAAGGCTGTCCACACTGGGGATTATCACACACTTGATCAGGAATGGCACCATTAAGGTGATGGGCATAACATATCCCACAGTCCATACTAAAGTCCTTCAAAAGAAAAGTTTTTGTTAGCATGTCTGTTTAATGAGCATATGGTCGATTAGAAAGAAAGAATAGCACTACTTAATATTTGTTTTTATATCTGTTTTACAAAGTATGTTTCTGCATTGTGGAACATATATAACATAGGTTATAACACCTAGTCATTTGCATGGTGCTCCCTTGTGCACTCAAATACACACAGATTTCATCTTTGGCTTGCAAAATGTTTGCATTTTAGCAGTTTTTCCATATACATAATCATGTCTGTGTATACACAAAGACAGATCTGACATCAGCCAGTGAACACAAAATCGCACAATTCTACAGCAGAGGGAAAAGAAAACCATCGCCATCATTTAGTGTTGATCGCAGGGGCTCAGTCCAAAGTCAACCCTGCCTTCATTATCTACAGTGCTGCTTGCACTGAAAACTCTGCTCTTCACAAACTTACAGCAAGCTTACAACTGTACCTTAGCCATCCATAAGCCGACAGGACAAAAAAACCAAACATCTCATTAGTGTTCTTTCCTTTGTACCTTTCATACATGTAGCTGTCATTAGGCACTTGCTACTGAAGACCATGAACAAAGCACACGTAACTCACCTAGCGGAGGTTAACAAGTTCAGTGATGCCAATGTTACTACCTAGCGGGGGTTAACAAGTTCAGTGATGCCAATGTTCCCACCTAGCGGGGTTAACAAGTTCAGTGATGCCAGTGTTCCCACCTAGCAGAGGCTAACAAGTTCAGTGATGCCAATGTTCCCACCTAGCAGAGGCTAACAAGTTCATTGATAGAAATATTTTCTTGTAACTGAGGTCTGTGTTACAAAATTCCTCCAAATTTTTTAAGAGAATCATTTAAATTTTATTATTCATAAAATGTAGCCTATTAAAACAATAATTAAACTTACAGATCCTTCCAAGACAGTACGAGCTGGAAAGTCAATTTCTAAAACATCTTTCAAATTTTGTAATAGACTATTTTCTGGATCCCTGAAAATGCAGAGAAAAAAAATTTCTTATAAAGTTTGTTAAACCATAGAACAGTACCAATTACAGTGCCAAGGTACCTACCATAAATGTATGTTCCCACTCAGCTTGATTCCCAGGGGTTTTATCACTTTGAATATTAAAAAGAGGGAAAGGATTTAATAATTTAGGCTTGGTTGATCTTGTTTTGCAAAGACATAACTGCTACAGTATTTGTTTCACTAGTTGGCTTAAAATATAAATTATCTATTAACTAAAGTATATAATTCAGAACAAGAAATGCATTTAGAACAATGGTAATATTAGAATATTTAATGTTAGACAGGATTTTATGAATCTGTTCCAGATCCTTAACTTTAAGATCACATACCGTGGTCAGCTCCAAGAAAGCAGAACTCAGGAAGCATGGTAGGGTGCCTGGGGTCTACCTCTATGTTGATGGAAACATTATGCCCTGAAATGAAAGAAGACACCTTTAGATGTGGGCAGCTCATCAAGCAAGCCAGTACAAACTTAGGATATGCTGACCTGGCCACCTATTTTATTCTTAGGAAAAACTAGCCAAATTGATTTTTATTTCAGTGTTGTATAGAGGTAAATATACCATTTTTTAACAGTGAGAAGTATTTTTGAAATTATGACTATCATTAAAGATTCAAGGACTTCAAGTTTCAAAAGACAAGACCAAAATTTATATGATTAACTTAAATTGATATTCTGGTAATTATGTTCCAGTAAAGTTTAATAAAAAAATTCAGTGGAATTATAGAGGCCTTTAATATATAAAAAATCATACACTTAAGTAATGAGCTAAATTACTTTTTATAACTTTCTTTACAAACTTAATATTCATATAATTATGGTCAAAAGTAAGAAAAACTAACGTTACAACTGTTAAAATCTGACATGTCTAAGAAAACTTGCATAAAAACTTAGTGAATATGCTTGATGCAAAGCTGAGACTTTTCCTTGTAAGTTAACAAATGTTTAATTCATATAAAACAGATGTTTTTCTTACTTAATAACTCAAAGAAGCTATTTTTGTAGCTAAGAAAAATGACTTCACTTAGCACTAGATTCTCTTACAGGTTTAACTCTACTGAGTATGTACAAATTCCACCAGCTGGTGAAGGTATGTGCTATAGTGAAGATCATTTTGAACTCATTTTTTTTATAACAGAAGTGGTATGATAAATTCTATAAGCTTTTTGATAAAGTTGGAAATAATAAATTTAAATACACAAACTGGCAAAAAGAAATGGTGAAAGTGAAACAGTAATATGTGGTGTAGTCAGTTCAATGAGAAAAATTAAAATTGCCCACTTCATTTGCCAGTGCAGGACACACACTTTTCATTAGCCTAGAGCAATGTTGTCTGCTAAAGACCAGAAAATGCTGTCTCTGAGGCACTGGCCGCAGGAACACATCTTTTCAACTCAAAGGTTGGCCCAAAGACAGCAAATCACTACTTGAAGCAGGTAGAAGAGCTAAAAGTAAATACAGAGCATGAATATAGTTTGGCTGTTCAAGCTGAACTCTGAGAAATCTACTAGAAAGCATAGTTCAAGGATAATTATTTTAATGGGGCCATGATGATTACAAATCATGACATTTCTCTAAAGAATGTTTTCACTCTTACCATCTACTTGCCGGCAAATATATTATAGTTGGTTGATTATTCCAAATTAAATACTATTAGACTCCCCCAGACTGGAAAGTAACACTATTGCTAACAAAGAGCTGCATTCCTATACTCTGCAGCCCCACATTCCTGTTATGCTGTATAGAAAGTATAGGCGCCCTTCACTGACTTCAGTCGGATTCACATAACTGTTTCAAAATGTCTACCGGAACATATTCTTTACAGTAGCATTTAACCAGACTAAAAAAAAGAAAAATATTAAATGGGCAGACCAGAAGCAGGTATTACCATAATGTGCTGAGAAATATAGTTTAAAAATCTAAAATCTTTACAGAGATTGAACTCTAAAACAGGATGTTTTGTTTGCTGCTAAAGAAAACAGCCATCTGACAGAGGCTACAGACTGTGGGAACTGCACACATGCACACATGTTCCTGTACTTAAAGTAACGGAGGAACCCATCACCTCAGGGCTCACTTGGTGCTTTAGGTTTGCTCTCAGTGGCAAGACCCAATTTAGTGTCCTTCCCTCTATTTTTTTTTTTTTTTTTGATTTTTCAAGACAAGGTTTCTCAGTGTAGCACTAGTTGTCCTGGGACTAGCTCTTGTAGACCAGGCTAGCCTTGAACTCACAGAAATCCACCTGCCTCTGCCTCCCAAGTACTGGGATTAAAGGCATGTGCCACTACTGCCTGGATTTTCCCTCTATTTATTGTCAGAAAGTATTGCCAAATTTTGGCTTCCAAAGAAGATGAAGACATCATTATTTCTAACACAGGCTTCTAGTCTATGTAGCATCCGTTTTGAATTATCTGCCCCACAATTTCTGCTAACTAACATTAATTAAAATACTATCTGAATGTGGCTTCCAATGTGTATCATCACCTTCCAAAACACCTTAGCACTTACCTTTCCACCTAGAGCAATTACTATTAACCATGTAGTAATAAAAATCAGATTTTAGTTCCAGGAGTTTCAAAGCTGACTCCATATAAAGAAGTTTCATCTAAGATTTTAAATGCTATTTTCAAACACATTTTTGCAAACAATACAAAATAAAGTCAGAAAACATTCTCATCCTCCTTCCCTACCCAATGCAATCCTGCGTGCTGTTGCACTCCGGGGAGGTTTTTCTGGTTCCAGAACCCAGGTCTTCTCATCAATTTCATCCATAACATCCCAGAATGCCTTCAGTGAGTCCAGTGCCGCCAAGAACTGACTATGGACATTTACCAAGGAGCTCTGTGAAAGGCAGAAGCTGGGAAGTTAATGCACTCCAGAAACAGCTGATTGGTTTCCACTCAAAACAGTGCACTCAGGCCTCTGAGGCTGTCTCACTTCCCCCAGAATGTGGACTGACAGAATCACGCCTCCTTGCTGTACATACTTTACCCCAGTTAGCGTTAGCATGATCTTTGTCATGCACGGGTCTACACATTATCAAGAATGGTCTTTATATAACCGCATGGTGCATGCTATCAAATGAACAGAAATCACACAAAGTGAAATATATATGAATAAACATATTGATGTTTATCATATACAATGCATTGGGCATACACCTATAATTTTACTAAAAATTATTCTTTTTTTACTATGAAATGAAACACAGTGGTATTTATGACTGGACTACATTACTTTTAAACATTAGCAAATTAGCAAGCTTTGCAGACCTAATTAGTACAAAAGTATGAAGATGCTTTTTGTTGTATTTTACTTGTTTTTTACTGAGCTGGGCATTCAACCAAAGACACAGACCACGCTAGGCAAGTGTCTGCCACTGAACTTTATCTCCAACCGAGGTCTACATTACCTTACACTTCACTAAATAAGCCATGATTGATTTAAAGTATAATTTATATTTTTCCTTTAGAAAAGGAAAGTTTTTCTCATAAAATAATGTTATGTATTTAAAAGATACAACTATTTGCTAAAAGTTTTTATACAGCAGTTTAAAAAGAATTAGGGTGTTACTGTCTCAAATAATCAGGATATATACCAAGTCTGAAATCAGTGTAGATGTATTCATTCAAAAGAAGTGACAATGGAAGCAAAGTGTGCCTTAGACGTCTGGTGCAGTGGTCTGTGGAGTCCAATGCCTTGTTGGCCCCTTTAGCAGAAATGGCTTCACATCTAAACTACTGAGTTTCAAGGATGGGGTTGGAGGATAAGAATTGAAACTAGACCTTATGTCTGAAAATAACCTCTCGAACATGAAGGGGAATGTTTTTATGGCACTCCACACTGAGGTGCAAATGTAAGTAAAATAGAAACTCACCAAATTAAACTACACAGCTAGTTCTAAAATCAATATGCCTGGCCTTCCCCCTGCCCCATCTAGATCTACATCAGTGCATTTAAAATCTGTGACTTATTTCACTGTTTACCAAGCGTTTAACCCCATTCAAAAGAAATGAAAAGGCATTTTTATAGTAGTGTTCTTTATTTGAAAGTATTTATAAACACATTGGCCATTTCTCCTACATACAAAAATCCTAACTGCATTTTGAACAATATACTTTTAAAATGAGAAAACAGTTTATGGAAGAAAAAAAAAAAAACACAAATAACCTTCAGACCAATGTAGATGGGAAAAAAAAAGTGAGCCTTAAGCCCTGAAAACCATGAGACTTCACTAGAGGGACTTGGAGTAAGTGTTTCAACCCTAGATACACACTCACTCCAGGTAAAGGAGGAGAACACTTCTGTTAGCAACCTCCGTGACCTGGGAGACTGGAGTAAAACAATCCCACCAAAAGCCAGGAAACACATTCTCAAGTTCTTCAATTTGGTTGTCAAATCACACACAAACCCTTACTTTGAAATTATTCAATTAAAATACTAAGTTATTTCAATATGTTAGCAATAATACAAAGATGTACCAAAAACCCAAACCAAAACAAAAAACAGTGTGGCCAAAGTTAAAGTCAAAATTCATTAAGTTTTACAAGGGAAATAAGGTATATATTTTTTTAAATAAAAAGCCAACTCTGTTTTGTAATGTGAACAAGTTTACATGTTACTGAAACCATTGCTATAGTTGATATATTGATATTTTAATAAAGTCTTTCTATCAACTTGAAATATGCAATAAAAAATGAAAACTCAAGTCAAACATAAGTGAGACTATGTTAGTAATAGCTACACTACGATAGACCAAACCCAAGCCCACTGCTAAGGACATGCATGAACCTGAACGCATGGGCTGAGGATGTGTGTGGAAAAGTCACACCCCCTTGAACAGATCTGGAAATTTCATCTATTTACAAACTAAAGACATCACTGCCTTATGATCTAGCAATTCCACTCCAAGAGAAGTGAAAAACTGAGCACACAATCACACAGCTAAACAGATGCCTAGTGCAGCCATGTTCGCAAAAGCCCCAAACTTGTGAAAGTCCAGATGCCCTGGAAAATGAGAGAGAAAGCTAACAGGAACAAACTCTTCATCTTACCAGCACATGCATGAATTTCAAAACTTCACTGGGGGAACAAAGCCTATACAAAAGAGAATGTACTGTATGCTGATTTTTTTTCTCTTTCCTCTTTACTCATTTGGCTCTTGTGTCTTTGGGGGGCCCTTCTGTTTTTTGATCTTTGGGGAGCCTGCCACCCAGCTCCCAAATCAATAATACCATGGAGGCTTATTATTATTTATAAATGCCCAGCCTTAGCTTGGCTTGTTTCTAGCTAGCTTTTCTTAACTTAAATTATCCCGACTACCTTTTGCCTCTGAACTTTTTCCTTTTCTTCTTTATATCTTACTTTCGCTCTTACTCCATGGCTGACTGTGTAGCTGTGTAGCTGGCCTCTGATGTCCTCCTCTCCTTGTTCTCTCTAGCTTCTTCCTCTCTCCTCCTTTCTCCTTCTATTTATCCTCTGTGTCTGCCAGCCTTGCCTATCTTTTCTCCTGCCTAGCTCTTGGTGGTTCAGCTCTTTATTACACTATCAGGTGTTTTAGACAGGCAAGGTAACACAGCTTCACACAGTTAAACAAATGAAACATAAAAGAATTCAACATATCTTTGCATCATTAAGACAAATGTTCCACAGCATAAACAAAAAATAACACATCTTAAAATAATATTGTACAACAGTGTGTCTATTTCAATGAAGTTTAAAACAGGCTCAATGAACCCTAACCCTAATTAAAATCTATGGAGGTGATGAGGACAAACTGGTACCTGCCAGGACTCTGGTGTTACAGGAAACCTTTTACCCAAGTGCACTGTACTAAATGTGCCTGGTGTCAGACTATAGAAGTCTGAACCAACATCAACTGCTGAATCGTGTTTCCTGGTGTAACACAATCCCTTATGCACAAGGAGATGTAATTACACCAAAACTCTTCTTAAAGTACATGGCATTTCTTCCATGAAGATGGGTTTTAAAGACAGGTTATCTAAGGGCCTAAGGGAAGATCTGGTATGGTCACAGTAATACAGATAGCACAGAGATCATTGAGACTATGAGCCACCGCCAGTCCTGTTTGTGTGAGGCTAGGGCAGTTCTGCTTGGAGAGACCTCCACACACTTCTGCCCTCATGCTCTATATAAGGAGTTTCCAGCGTGCTTTGGTGTCTACATCAGAGTTTATGGCCTACCCCATCCCATGCCACCCCAGTTAGGTGAGTCCACAAACTGAAAAGTCCATGGCAAAACCCCAGTTTTATTAAATTTTAAATTTTGTATTAAAAAGAACTAGCCCAAGAAGACCCACATGTCCTGACCTATCCCTTTTCTAATCTTTTTTTTTAATTTTTTAATTGTTTTTATGAAGCTATATATTTTTCTCCACTCCTCTCCCTTCCTTTCCCCTCCCCTTCTACCCTCTCCCATGGTCCCCATGCTCCCAATTTACTCAGGAGATTTTATCTCTTTCAACTTCACATGTTGATTAGAAACATGTATGTCTCTCTTAGGTTACCCATTGTTGTCTAGGTTCTCTGGGATTGTAATTTGTAGGCTGGTTTTCTTTGCTATATGTCTAAAAGTCACTTATGAGTGAGTACATAATGATATTTGTCATTCTGGGTCTGGGTTACCTCACTCAATATGATGTTTTCTAGATCCATCCATTTGCCTGCAAATTTCAAGATGTCATTATTTTTTTCTGCTGTGTAAATGTACCACATTTTCCTTATCCATTCTTCGGCTGAGGAGCATTTAAGTTGTTTCCAGGTTCTGGCTATGACAAACAATGCTGCTATGAACATAGTTGAGCACATGTCCTTGTGGTATGATTGAGCATCCTTTGGGTATATACCCAAAAGTGGTATTGCTGAGTCTTGAGGAAGGTTGTTTGCTAATTTTCTGAGAAATCGACATACTGATATCCAAAGGGGCTGTACCAGTTTGTACTCCCCACAGAAATGGAGGAGTGTCCTGTTTACCCCACATCCTCTCCAGCATAAGTTGTCATCAGTGGTTTTGGTCTTAGCCATTCTTACAGGTGTAAGATGGAATCTCAGAGTTGTTTTGATTTGCATTTCTCTGATGGCTAAAGATTTTGAGCATTTCCTTAAGTGTCTTTCAGCCATTTTAGATTCCTCTGGGCAAACCCCTTTTTTAAACTGCTTTTAGCAGGAGTGTTTTATCACAGCATCAGAAAAAGTAACTAATACAGAAATTGGTACCAGAAGTGGGGTGTTGCTGTAATGAACTGACCATGTTGCTTTGGGAAGGACTGTGGGAAGGTTTAGAACTTTGAAGAACTACAAGCCATTGAGTGCAGAACTTCGAGGACTGTGTTGTGGCATCTTGGACAATCATAACGGTGGGAGAAATGCAGATAATGGAGGGCTGACTTGTGAAGTTTCAGAGGAAAGCTAAGGCTCTACAAGGCCATTTGTGAAATATTTTCTTCTAAAAATCTATGGTTGCCGGTCCACTGAAGCTGAAAAATAATCTTTCATAATAGGAGACCAACACAACCAAACTGAAACCTATTTTTTATTAGGACAAAGGATGCTAGTCATCTGGGGCTGAAAAATCAGCTATGATTAATGAGAGCTCAGCATCACTGAGGTGAAATATCAGGGAAATATATTCTCAGGGTCAGGAACAGAAGCTATGGCCTTGGAGAGGGTCACAAGGCTACATCTCAAGTTGGTAATATGTAAGCCGTACACCTGATAATGGTATTGGAGCCATGAGAGGTAGTTGATGGGCTTATGGAGAGTGGCTGAGGTCTGTCACTCTGTGATGGAATCAGTGTCCCTGAAGAGGCCAATGGTTAGGGTGCAGCTCTCCTGCAACCGAGAAGCTATGATAGCCACGATACTGGAGATGCCAGGACCAAGCATGGGATGTCTACCAGGAACCTTATAAGGTATGAAGTAGAGCTGGCCTGAGCCCAAAAGACAAGGCAAGCTGCTTGTACACTGGATGACATTTCTGGAGAGATGGGTCACTCAAAACCTTTGGAACGTAGAGGATAATGAGTCTCAAGACTTAGAGCTACAGCATTTAGATTTACATTGCTGGGGTTTGGCTCTGCTTTCACCTAATTTTTTCCTATGTCCTGATACTTCCCTTTGGAATGAGAATGTGTGTAACTTGTTTTGAATTTTATAGGAACCCACAGTTGAGAGACTATGGACTTTTAAGAGACAACAAACTTTTAAAGCAATGAATATTTTTAATGGTGGGACTTCTAAATTATTATATTATATATTATTATATTTTATATTATTATATCAATATAAGTTCCTGGGGACACACAGGAAAGAAAAGGTTAGGGCTTAATGGTGGTGTGCTTGTCAACTTAATAAGGGATGAACTTACCTGGCTGGCTCTATTGTCAACTTAACACAACCTTGTCACCCAGGGTGAGGGAATCTCAACTGAAGAACTACTTCTATCAGACTGGCCTATGTACATCTATGTGGGAAATTTTCTTATTTGCTAATTGGTATAATTTGCAAATTATATAATAGGAGGGCTCCCCCTACTGTGGGTGGGTACATACCTAGGCAAGTGGGTCTGGACTATGTAAGACGGCATGGAACATGACCCAAAGAGCAAGAAGCTTTCCTCCCTGGTTCTCGTCACTGCTCCTGTTTTAAGTTCCTGCTCTTACTTTGCCAATGACAGACAACCTGGAAGTGTAAGCTGAAGAAAGCCCTTTCTTCCCCAATCATGTTCGGTTATCGTATTTACCATAAGCAACAGAAAGCAAACAAGAGCAACTAAACTTACAGCTACTTACATGTAAATAGGAACACATTACAGGCTAGGATCTTCTGCTTCTTTTCTAAATTTCAGATGTCATCACTTAAATGTTAGATGTTCTAAGACAATGCAGTTTCCTGTAAATTTTATGATTTCACTTCTGTTTACAGCTGAATAACATTCCATTTTCTCTGCAAACTTGTGCATTTTCACTATCTAGTGATCTGTAGGTGGACCTCAAGGTTGGTTTCATTTTATGCTACTATAAGTAGAGCAGCAATAAACAGAGATGTGCAGACATTTCTGCAGTAGGCCATGGCTTCTCTGGTATATTCCTTGGAATGAAATATCTATATCATATGGTATTATATTTTTTAATTTTTTTGTAGAACCTTCAAATTGGTCTCCATTGTAGCCGTATTAGTTTGCACTCCCACCAGCTGTGAATAAAGGCTGCTCTTTCTCACATCCTCCTAACATCTGTTGCCAGACGTCTTGATGCCAGTCATTCTTATAGGAGTAAGGAGATACCTCAAAGTAGCTCTAATCTGAATTTCTTTTTTCTCTAGGACTACCAAACACCTTTTAAAAGTTATTGGTTATTTGTGTTCTTTTCTTTTAAAAACTGTTCATTAGTCCATTTGTTAACTGGCACTTTTATTTTCTTGGTGTTTAATTTATGCCATTTGAAAATTCTGAATATTAGCCCGTTGTCTGAAGTAAAACTGATAAATTGTTTCTTCATTCTGTGGACTCTTTCTTTTATTGATGTTTTGTTTCTGGGTTTTTTTTTTCTGTGCAGAAACTTTACTTTCATGTGGTCACATGTGTTGATACTGATTCTACTTCCTATGCTATTGGAGTTCTGTCCAGAAAATGGTTGCCTACCTCAATGTCTTAAAAAGTATACCCTAAGTTTTCCTCTATCAGTCAGTTTCAGCATTTCCAGTTTTAATTAAGGCATGTGGTCCATTTTAAAATGGTTTTCATACATGTTAAATGATATATGTATCTAATTTCATTGCTCTGTAACTGGAAACCTTCTCTCTTACAATCTCCCCTCTCTTATTCAATACAGAATTCAAAGTTTTAGCTATATGGATTAGAAAAGAGAAAGACATTAAAATGGATAAAAATAAGAAGTGAAATTGTCCCTATTTGCAGATGACATGATTCTGTATTTAAAAGATCTTATAGGATCTACTAACAAACTCTTAAATTTAATAAAACTGTACAATAAAGTTGCATGATGCAAAATTATTATAAAAAGTAAGTCATCATATATACCAACAATGCAATCTCAGAGAAATAAATTAGGAAATATATTCCATTCAAAATAACTTAAAAGTAAAAGAAAAAAATAAGTACTTAGGAACACACACCTAACCAAATGAATGAAAGACTCCAGAATAAAGCCATCAAGACATTAAGATGGAAGTCAAAAAAGATTTCAGAGGATGAAAAAATCTTACAAATCCCAGGTTGGCAGAGTTAAGGTATTTATAAATATCATGAAATGGAAAGACAGCTAAGAGGTCATCAATTCCAGTTTCTACATAGGGTTTTTATTATTATGAAAATAATGCTGTCTTATAGGAAACAAAAATACAAAGAAGAAAATAAAAACTATATAGAGTACATACATGTGTGTGTTGTGTGTGTGTGTGTGTGTGTGTGTGTGTGTGTGTGTGTGTGTGAAGCCATTCTAACTAGGAAACAGTAAAAAAATGGAATAAAGTTGTTCAAGCAGATTCATAATGAAGCTAAGATTGGTTATTTAGGTCTTTTATTTTATTTTAATGTAGAGTAGGGCTGAGATCGGAAAGAGATGCTAACAATAAGTCAGGGTGAAGGTAGCTAGCTCTATTATGTGTGTCTTATTTAAGTTACTATTGTGGTAGAACGCCATGGCAAGAGGTAACTTAAGGAAGAAAGGGTTTAGTTGGCTTACATCTCCAGAATGCCCTTCACCACTAAAGGAAGTCAGGGCAGGAGCCTGGAGGCAAGAGCTGCTGCAGAGGCTATGGAGGGATGTTGCTTATTGGTTTGTTCAGCCTGCTTTCTCATAGAACCCAGGACCACCTGCCCAGGGATGGACCCCCACACACAATGGGCTGGGCCTTCCCCCATCCATCACTAATTAAGAAAATGTCCTACAGATCTGCCTGCAGCCAGATCTTATGGAGGTGTTTTCTCAACTGAGGCCCCTCCTCTCAAGTGACTTTGACTTGTGTCAAGTTGACATAAAACTAGGCAGCACAATGGTGCGGGAGAATTGTCTCTATTCTGTCAATCATGTTTTAAATAAATGCTGATTGGCCAAGCAGGAAGTATAGGTGGGCCAACCAGACAGGAAGTAAAGGTGGGGTAATGAGAACAGGAGAATACTGGGAAGGAGGAAGCCCATTCCTCCGCAGTCCTGCCCAGACCACAGAAGAAGCAAGATGTGACCTGCCCCGCTGAAAAAGGTACCAAGCCATGTGGCTAACATAGATAAGGATAATCGGTTAATATAAGCTACAAGAGCTAATAAGAAGCCTGAGCTAATGGGCCAATCAGTTTTATAACTTATGTAGACCTTCTGTGTGATTCTCTGAGAGCTAATGACTGTGGGACCTGGTAGTAGGACAGAAACCAAGCAGGCCTTCATGTTACAGCACAATGTGCATAAGGAGGACAACCACATAGGTTAAAAGGCAGGAAGGGTAAGGCATTTTTACATCAGAGCTTATGAAGCATGAGGCAAATGAGCAGGAAGGTAGATGAAGATTTTATTTGTTCCATGACTGGACGAAGCACCTTTGGAAAAAAGTTTCTTTGGTTTCTATCACGACATCATCTGGAAGTGACATGTGCTGAACCAGCACCTGTCCCTGAAATGTGTAGAAATACTTCTCTTTTGTTCCACAGATTTTGTTCTACTAATAAGTAGAATTACGGTTAGTGCCTCTGGCCCACTGTTACTCAAACAGAAGGTACAGAAAGCTTTCCACGTAGTGATCCTCAATCAAATGAACTGTGAGGGAGTCCACAATAACCTACGGCCAAGGAAATCGCTGAAAGAAGCCTCATGGCCCTGCTTTTATGAATGGAGGGTGAAGACACCCTGGTGGCCAACCTCTGAGAGAGCCATAAACCGCTGCATAGTCTTCTTCAACCCTGAGAAACAAATCAAACAACTGAGAAGCAAGAGTCTTTTTAAGGCAAACTTCTGGACTTTTTAAGTGTCCCTGGTGTAAGTGCACTTGCCTTCAGCATCTTTACCTATAACATATAACAATGACTATCTCTCTGAGCCTAAGACACCTCCAGAAATGGTTAGAAATGAACGTAAGGAGTGGAAGAAAATAAGGGACTGGTAAGGTGAAATACAGGTGGAATTGGCCAAACGGGGCCTCCTTTTGATATGGTCCTGTGGCAATAAAGACACTGTGAGAAGACTGAGAGGAAGTTCTCCTCGCCACCACCCCCATCCCAGGAGTCTTTATTTACTGGTTTCCACTCTCCATCTATAGGCTGCCACAGGGGTATTAAATCTCACAATCTCACATTTGCTCCCCCACATACAGCCCACTAAGTGGCTCAAGACTCCTGGTCCTCAGTGCTAGGAAAAACCCTAGAGAAAAGGTAAATACTCCATTATGAAACTGAAGGAAACAAAATGGCTGACTGTGGCTAGGGAGGGAGGTCACCAAAGGAGTCAATAAGTGATGCCAGCTCCTTCCTCTAAGACTTCCCTATGTGCGCTCTGAAAATGCTCACAAGTCATCAGTATACAAAGAGGTTTAATGGAAGCAAGAGGGTAAAATAAATCTCTGCCTGCAAGAAACACTGTCTACTCAAGGTTTCCTCGACATCTGAGAGTTCTTTACATAATCTAAACACAAGTACATTCTCAAGATATGATCTTCCCCTAACCCATAGGCCGCCTTTCCACACTAATAACAGCACCATGAAGAGAAATTTGTAATTTTGACGAAGTCCAATTAGCAAGTAGTTCCCTCCTAGATGTTGTTTTTTAGTGAATAATAAGACAAGAAGCCGATGTCTGACCTAAAACTTCAACTATTTTCTTCATTTGTTTTAGAAATTTTGGAGTTTCAGCTTTTATACTATGTTTATTATCCATTCTGAGTTCATCTTTTTGTGTGAGTCAGTTTGACCTCTGCCACACAGACTCCAATTGTCTCCACATCATTTGTTAAAGTGACTGCCCTTGCTGTACCCATTGTGTGCACCTTGCTGAATACAGATGTCTGAGTCTGTTCTGCATTGTGTGTCCCAGTGACCTAGTTGTCTACCTTTGTGACACCAGATTCCTTAAGAACAGAGGATTCCCAAGTCTTAAAACAGATGTGGCCATTTCCCCAACTCAGTTCTTCAGAGTTGTTTGTCCATCAGTATCCTCTGTGTTTTGATATCATCTTAAAATAATTATCAGGCCTGAAGAAATAAACAGAACTTTTATTTGGCTTCTATAAAATAGACAGGTCAATCTGGGAAGAAATGACATTGTAACAATACTGAATTTGCCAATGCATAGACATGGTTTTCTCTGTCCAAGAAGAATTTGAGAAAAATTATACAGGTACTTCAGAGATGCAAGGATGCCAAACATACCAACAGATACTTCCCCATTAGTCGTTGAGAAAATGAAAATTAAAGACTCTTAAGATACCATTAAATGTCCACCTAGGTGACTAAAATGAGAGAAACTGAGTGTAGTAAGGTCAGCAAGAAAGCTGACCAGCAGAAAGTCTCAAATATCATTGTTAAAAAGGGAAAACAGCACAACAGTGAAAAATACTTTGATAGCTTCCTAAGAAGCTCAAGATACAACTCCTGTAATATCTAGCCAGTTCTAAACACGCACTCAACAGAAATGAAAAAGTACTTACATAGTGGCACACACTGTTCATAACAGCAGCTTTGTTTTTCTATGTCAACAATGTGTATGTGTCAAAATGCAGATACCAACTGATCGTGGGGTGCTTAGCCTCAATGGTTACAAGTTCAACAAAACTCCTGAATCTCAGAAATGTCAAGGGAGAGAGGGTGGAAGGCTTGTAAGGGTCAGAGGACCAGGAAGTGTGCTGTGAGGTTGTATCTCCTAGAAATGGTAGGGAAGATAAACCCTCACCAACATGGCTGCTAAACATGATCTGAACAGGATGCCATCAACAGACATGCTAACCAGGAAAACAGACAAAGACCTATGGGCAACTAAGGACCGCTGAGAAAAGAAGGAATACTTTCCCTGGCGATGAGCCCCTAACTGGCTATCAAACTGCAAGTGGTCAGCCCTGAAATGAGAGGTATTGGGAAGAGCCATCAGGGGAGGATCTGGAGGAGGAAAGGTATGGAGGAAATGATGTAATTATATGCCATTAAAATACAAAGGGGTTAAATTGTATGTATGGCTATGTGTACATGTGTGTGTCACGGCAGTAGCTTGCAGGTCAGAGGACAGTCTCTGGTGCCAATCCTTGCCGGAATCTTGTTTGACACAGGACTTCATTGGTTTTTGGTGTTGTCCTGCTATATTTTCCAGGTTAACTAGCTTGCAAGCTCTTCGTCATCAGGCACTAGGATTACAGATGCTTTCACTCCATGTCCAGATTTTATGTGGGCTCTGGGAATTTTACCTCAGGTCCTCATCCTTGCAAGGCAAATATTTTTAGCCAGTGAGCCAGTTCCCCAGCCTAAGTTGAGGCAATCCTGAGAACATCTGTGTCCACAGACAAGCAAATGACAGACACCATGTGGTCTGTCCATAATATTTCCTTCTTCCTTCCTTCCTTCCTTCCTTCCTTCCTTCCTTCCTTCCTTCCTTCCTTCCTTCCTTTCCTTTTTGTTTTCCCTGTGTATAGTACTAGCTGTCCTGGAACTAGCTCTTATAGACCAGGCTGGCCTCGAACTCACAGGGATTCATCTGCATCTGCTTCCCGAGTGCTGAGATTAGGCGTGCGCCACCACCGCCCGGCCCCATCCATAATATTTCACGACATGCTGCTGCATGGGGAACCTCAGGACAGCTATATTAAGAAAAGAAGCCTGTCGCAGGGAAGTGCATAGAAGACACAAACAGTGAGAGAAGGTAGAGGAGATGAGGATGGACAGGACAAGAATGGAGACTAGAGGGGAAGGAGGGAGTGAGAGTGAGGTAGGAATGTTGGTTATCGTAAGAATGGAGATGACCTCATGGGCAATGATTTGTCAAAGCTCACCCAAATGTTTACGTATTTAATTTGCCCCATTTATTTTGTCAATTATAGCTCAATAAAACCAGTTCAAGAAATACTCTCTGGACAGTAACAGACCCAGCAGTACTTTTAGCAATGTTTTCCTTAAGAATTAAAAACTTTGGCAAAAATAATAATACTCTTTACAGCTACGAAAAGACAGAGGAGCAACCGGTTCATATACTCACAGAGATGATGAGATCTTATCAAATACATAGTACAAACATTGGAGAAGGAAGAAAGACATATACATGGGAAACAAGATATTAGCACTCGCCCCATAGCTATTATTAAATCACGTTAAACTGGGAAAGCACCGAAGTATTAAAGTGTGAACACTGCCAGTTTCAAAGTGCACTGCTTCTTGTCTTTAAAAGCATTTTGTTACTTTCCTAATACCCAAAGAGAAGCAATAACGGCAGTCACTTAGGCAAATCTCAGAGTTTAACGTGTTCCTCTTAAGCACTATTATTTCCAGTATTTTACTAATGTTCACATAGTCCTGGAATATGAGCTTTTGTGCTCTGATGACACTTAAATTAATAGCATAATTTTCTAGTACTTGCAACAGTTGCTTCTCATTCTGATTTTTTTTTATATTTCTCTACAGTACTTGCAGATAAACCCTATAATAACCATTTTTATCTTTATCTTTGGGAGATTCAAAAGAGACTTACACAGAATGTGAAAACATGAAGAGATTAAACTTCAGAAATTTAATTTTCATACTGACTGCAATATTTCCAACCAGGGATCTCTAAACAAATCTACATACCCATTTGATTTCACCTGCATTTCCAATGGTGTCCTCACTGGAATCTGTACTTATATTTGTGACTGGAACTATCCAAGCCCATGTTTCCTGTCAGGCAAATGCATGAAGGACTTGCTGTCTCTCTTGTGCTAATATTATTTCAACTGCAACTGACCAACTCAAGTATTTAAGTACTTGCTGCTGTTTTCAATTTGTTGTGAAGGAGGTATGATGTGCTACTAGGGATAAATGAAACAGAAGCACCTTATGTTGGACAGAACAGCTGGAGCAATCTTACTAAGAAAGAAAAAGTCTGTCAAGCTCATGTTGAAGCGAAGTAGGCACTTTTAATACTGTCCTTAGCTATCCCGTGTTTTACACTATTAAAAAACTGAGTCAACTGGCTAAAACTTAAGTCAGTCTATCTTTGTATGAGTGTGTATGTGAGGCATGTGTAGTGTATGTGTATGTGAAACATATGTCTGCACATACATGAAGGTCAGAGTGCAGCACCAGATATAATGCTTCATCAGCCTCCCCTTATTTTAGAGACACGGTCTTACTCTGCACTTGGAGCTCCCAGATTCAGCTAGGCCAGCAAGATGCAAGGGTCTGCCTGTCTCTGCCTCGCACCATTAGCGTTGTGGACAAGTGTCACCATGTATAAGTTTTACATGGTGCTGGGACTCCAAACAGCTCCTCAGGCTTGTGCAATGAACATTACCAACAGAACCACTGTCATGGACCAGTCTAACTTTCTGTTATTGTATACTGGCTGCTAATCGTATTCCCATAGCATGACACAGGGCACTAACTACACTGACAGCTCTTTAAAAATATAACCCTGTTGTGCTGCCTACACTGTCTCCTTCTCCGGCTCTGTTTCCCTCTCTGCCTACTGAGCTAGTTTGGCTTTCAATACTTGATTTCTATCTCCCTGTGTGTGGGGAGGCATTTCCTAGTAGAAAGAACTGGTGTCTCTCACACATTTCAGAACCGACCACCATTCTGTTTCCAACCTCCTACATTTTTATCTTCAAACTGAATGTTTATTTTTCCAAAGAATGAATTAAGATTCTTTCAGTAAAAAAAAAAAAAAACAAAAAAAACACATTATACTTAGTGTGTGCGCGCAAATGCTGCAGTGCACAAGTGAAGATCAGAGGATACCTCATGCGAGTCAGTTCTCTCCTTTAACAGCATGAGTCCTGGACACTGAACTCATGCACAACCCACCAGGTTTGGTGACAAGCATGCTAAGCTGCTGAATCATATCTCTGGCCCCTGAAGAATGCTTTACAAAATGCAAATACTCCTATGCATAGGTACGCTAATACCCATTCATTCCAAATTAGTCCCAGGTTGAGAGAAAGAGTAGAGAGAAGTGGGGGGGGGCAATAAATATGAGTACAGTACAATGATAAACACACATGGAAATGCCATGATGGAAATCATTATTCTGCATGCCCATTAAAAATAATTTAAGAACAAATAGATATAGCATATGAACTTACCAGAAAGGATGATAGAGAATGTTAATATTATATATATGCTTCCTATATATTAGTTAAAATAATCTTTTTATCCAATAGTAAAATATTTAAAACACAATCTGATGTATTTTTCCTTTTTCTTGAGGCACCTGCTCTGCATGAATACTTTATCAACTGATGCCAAAGATCAAATATTGGTTTAAATGAAAGTAATATGTTAGCCAATAAAAAGCAAGACATTCATCCTTTGTACATGTGTTTAGCCACCTTCACACCCACACAGCTCACTGAGATCTAGGCATTTCTCGTTACCCATCCATGTCTCGTTGTGGAACATCATACTGTTCTTGAGACCTGGAGAATCCTTAAGACAACTGTAACAACAAATATGCTCTTACTAGATAGATATATAATACATGTAGACATAACACACTTCTTTTTCTCTGAGCTTTATGTTAAAAGCTCATTAGGGTAAAAGTTATTACATTTGTGTTACACTTTACAATTCAAAAGGACTTTTGTTCATATCCCAAATTTTATCATATGTAGTCTAAGACACAAATGTTATTTCCTTCTTTTAATAAAATTAATTAATTTATACAACACCATACATTGGCATGCCCAGACAGGATTTGATTTGGCCTTTTAGAATCTGTTTTCTCTTTTCCTATGCTACTCTGGCCCAGAAAGAGCAGATAGCTGTGCTCTGTGGGCCCTGCTGAAGTTGTGTTTCTGTAACAAAGTCTATTTCCCTGAACATTCATGAAGAGGAAAAACTCATGTATATATGAACTGAGGCAAAACGCAGCCAAGACACTTATATAAAATTACACAGGTTAAGGGCCAAGTATGTAGCTCATCACTGACCGACGAGCTATACTCAGGAGACTGAGGCAGAGGCTTGCCCTAAGTTCAGGACACCACTGGAGCTGCACAATGAGTTCCAGGATGGCTGGGCTATCCTGTGCAGTCCGTCTTAAAAAACAAAAACCAACAAATAAAAAATGCTGACGTGTAAACGGAAGGGAAGTGAAGATGTCTGATTGCAGGCCTGCAGCCTGGAGGAGGCCCTGCCTTTAATGACACTCTCCAGTCACCAGGACACCCTGGCAGGGCTCCATCGCTGGTGTCACTCTTCTCATCCATGCACTGTCCCAGAAGGAGCAGCTTCCTCCATGGCAGCAAATACACAGGCCACTGCTCAATGTACTTGATCAAATATAAATACTCCAACTGCCTGTGGCAAGGCTACTTTCCCAAATCTGTACTTAAGGGCACATTCTCAGGTGAAAAATGGCTACTTTTGATTAGTCTGTGACCTGGATAAAAAGACTTTCATTTTGTTCTAAAAATCTGACATTAGCACACTCGAACTCATCAGTTGACAATACTGTCATATATGGTCTGTGTGTAAAATCTTAAAGGTAACATATTTCACAGCACATGTGGTATGGGGGCGATAAAAATCATGAGCTGTTCTTACATTCCACACTAAAATCTAAAAGGAGGATTTACTGAGTGAACACAATGAGCATCGGAGGAGAGGCAGACACTGTGTCTCTGGCACATAGCACTGCAGCAATAGCAGCAGCAGCCTTGCCCTTGCTGCTGAGCCTTACGACTCTAAACGTCCCCTCTGAGCCAGAATACACTGGCTGTTGCTGATCATGCTGTGAGACACCTGCACTGGCTACTGGGCTTGTCATGACGCACAGACCCTACCATCTTCAGCTTGACACTGTGCACGTTATAATTACTCATCCAAATGAACATGTCAGAGCAGCAGCGGCAGACCTCTCATCAGGGCAAAAGAAAAATACATCACAACATTATCAGCCCAGCAGGAAGACGGGGACCATAAGGAAAATTACCCATTTTTAATATGATGCCACAAAGCCATGTCTGCTATGCTACAAAAAGAAAGGAAAATAAAGATCTTCCGTGTTTAAAGTCCAGGAACACTGAAGCCAGAGAAGAAATGTACAGAAGCAGACAAAGGCTTTGTAAAATCGTTATGTGGACTCCATACACAGTGTTTTAATATGACTCCATTACAAGACTACGACAATGACATTCATTTGCTTAAGAATAAAACTGTTTAAAAATAATTAAAGAAAAACAAAAGTGATTTAAAAAAAAAGAAAAACCCTAAACTTGCAGAACAGAACTGCCCCAGCTAGTCTGTGCAATGTTGCCGCACCTCGCACCTTGCTTTCCAGAAACAAGTCAGTGTTGCCAACACTCAGTGTTGAAGAGAACCAGAGTTCATATTCCATCACAAAAGCATAGGTCAATACATGCAAACAAAAATTTTTAGAACTTTCAAAATTTTAATTATATGTATTATATTTTAAAAGAAACTGAAACTACCTCAAATTGATAAGAATGAAGACATCTCCAAACTATATGTATAATGAAGGCAAGAGTAAGTTTAGATTGTTCTATAATACTTGAATTGAATATGAACAAATTATAGCTGTTAGAACAAACTATAAATTTATATCTTTTCAGAAAAAAATATATTTTCTTTGACATGCAAAAAAAAATCAAAACCATTAAGACTGATATTCACAAGCACTCTGTTAGTCTGACAAAACACAGAAAACAGGGTCACAACAGGAGCCATGAAAAGATGTCCACGTCTACGTAACCAGCAAAGCACTGGCTCAAAACAATATGAGAGATGCACAGCTTCTAAAAATACCTCCAACAGGCAAAGATTATGAGCACGGCAATGATTATCAATTCTTGGTAAGAATTAAAGGCAGACTATGATCAAAATAAATATGATAATGTAAGAATTATTATGTGTGCCTGGATGTAAGTACAGATATATACAACGAATTTGGGAAGGCAAGCTGGCAGTAATTAGTAAACTCAGAAAGGCATATACCATGTAACAGTTACAGGAATAATCCATACAGAAATCCTCATACATATGCACTGGGAAATACACAGAAGTGTTCTATTACAGGCTGATAGGAAACTGTGGATAACTTTATCAAAAGGGCAGTATAAATTAACTGATTGATGAATAAAAAAACATAGCACTTAAATGAGTCAATGACACACAGACATGAGTGTAGACAAACAACTAAATGATACTGACTTAAAACCCCTTCCGTGGCGAATACAGCATGAGCATGTGCACAGACAGCGTACTCAGGACTGGGAAAGAGAGTCCTGTTTGGAAAACTAATAGCACAGAAGTAGGGCCAGTGTGGCTCCAAGAACATTTTATTTCTAACAGAAAGGGAGAGAACTAGATACATTTAAAGCAAATGGGACAAAATCATATTTGTCAAAAGTGAGCTGGGGGGTTAATAAAAGGAGTCTTCACTTTTCTAGAACTCTGATAATAATTTTAGCATAGTCTACAAATTTAAAACATATTATATTCTATTTACTACTAATTAACCCTGTTTGCTTGGAGCTATTACAAAAGCAAATTTCCGACAGTCAAATCTAGGGCTTTAATGGGCTAATATTATATTAACTGCACACTCACAAGCCTATGGTTCCAGCTTGTGTAAAGCAGTAACACCAAATTTAAGATAAACGGCTCCCAGTTTCCAGT
The DNA here is from genome assembly GCA_004026605.1 of Ondatra zibethicus. Classification (NCBI taxonomy): domain Eukaryota; kingdom Metazoa; phylum Chordata; class Mammalia; order Rodentia; family Cricetidae; genus Ondatra; species Ondatra zibethicus. Next base: position 259,875 of record PVIU01000501.1, on the reverse strand, counting down.
CTAGCAGCCAAAACTAATTTTGGTGCCACACATACTCTTCATTACCTTTCAAAAATCTTACACTGTATCCACAATAAAAGGAAACTAAGAACTTCGCCACTAAAATAAATATTAAAGTTTGAGCCCCACATGGGGTTTTAGAAAGAGCCTGCACCCAGATGCAGTGTCTACTCATGTGACCTCAAGGAAGTTTAACTGAAAGACAAGGTTGCCAGAGTCAAACAAAAAGATGTTTCCAAAGGGGAAAAAAAAATTGTAGACAAATGAACTGTTGAAAAGAAATAAAACATTATTTTTATAAACTTAAAAGCTACATCTGGTGCCAAAAGAAAATCACAGATATTCTGAGTTTTATCAATGTCCAAGAGAAAATGGGATTTGTTGTTATTTTTAAAGAAAAAAAAGAAAAAATAAAGATGACTTAAAATATCTGATTACTTATTCAAATCCTCACAAACTTAAGTCTTCTTAAGCATTTTAAAATTAATTTATGGTCAGGTGAGAAGGCTCAGTGGGCAAAGCTTGCCACTCAAGGCTGGTAACCTGAGTACAGTCCCCAAAAGCCACATAAAGACAGAGAGAACCCACTCCACAAAGCTGTCCTGTGACCACATGTACACTAGAGCACACAAGTGCCTACACACGCCAACACAAACCATAATCATAAATACATTTTAAGACCAATGTATTCATGCATACTTAAAGATAAACTTTTGCATATTTTTAAGCAGTTCAGAAAAAAATATGGATGACTTCCAATTAGAGCACACTTGTCTAGGGTCACTTTTACTTCCTGTAAACAGAGGTGTTTTCTGCTAGTACTGTCAATTGCCAAAACTGCCAAAACTGGTGCGAAAGGGGACAGGGAAAAATCTCATTATGACACTGTCCTCCTTTGATATGTGTTACTACTAATATCATCTTCTAAGTACAGAACATCAGTTTATATTATGAATATAAAGACATTGGTCTTTATCAATGTACTAGAAACTGAATTAGCCTAAGTAGAGTAAGCACATAGGACAAACAGTTCATATTTCATCCTTCTCTTACAAAGGTTATATGTGTTATCAATATTAACAATTTAGCAATATACAAAATTCCACACACTTTCTACTCATATTCAGTGCTTTCTAAAGAGTTTTATAAGAATTAATTTAAAAAAACATTGTACATCAATAAAGTTTCTACATGTTCGCCTAAAGTAATCTAGACAAGTATGTGTGCATGCTCACATGTAGAGAGAGAAAATAAAGATATTAATTTTTGAAAAATATAAATTATTTCAGGAAGGTTAACATAAATGCTTAAAAACAAACAATTTAATAATTTTAGACTCTAAAATGATCATTCAACTAAAAGGAATATAATATTTAATTATTTAAAATCAACTTTATTATTTACCTGTGGTGTCCAGGAAAGAGAAAATGGAACAGGAAAGTCCACAACACATTCTGGTGGTTCTACAGGGTACTGTGAGAAAACATGAAAGCAGGTCACTCCTGTGTCTATGTGACAATCTGACCTATGGTACTTCAGAAAGACTAGATACACTAGGAAAAGCACTAAAGCTACAAATATACATAATGCTGTAATAATTATGTGATACATATATATTAAATTTATACACCCATGCACATACTGTAACTGTACTATTGTAAAGTCATTGGGAGCTGATTAATAGCCACCCCAGGCTTAGGAGGTACGGGGTTCAGTGATGAGGGGGTTCCAAAAAGTCCTGAGTAACCAGCAGCAATCTGAGTCAATGTCCGTGGTGCTGGTGGGATCTGAGGAGGGGCCAAAAGCTGAATGGAGTGTTTCTTTAAACAGAGATTAAACCGATTATTATTCAATCCCTTCTGGTCATTAATTTAATATCAATTAGCTTCAGTTATCACCTGACTATACAGTATTGTTAAGATAATCAAGAAGGACATAGCAATGACTATATGTAATTGTTAATTTAAATGTGACTTTCCATAATAAGCATCTGCTCATATCAAGAAGAAAAAAAAACAGAAATAATGAAATGTCATTAGGAAAAAATAAAACTTTGAGTTTTAAGCAAAAAAAATTTAAAACTGGTAAAACCATTGGAAAATTAATTATTACTTGCTTATATAAAAAACGATAGCCATAAGAGCAAATCAGGTTCCTATGTTAGCAAAGATGAAAAATAGCTTTTTTTAAAATTAAATTTCTTATCAGAGAATTATATTTCAAAATCAATTAAAATATAATTCTGAAATCTTCAAAGTCATTTATAATTGAAAATACTCATTACTTGCCATTAAAAAGCTAAACTTCTTGAAAGAAAATGAGTTTCCTATGACTATTTTAAGTTTCAGGCTTTAGTTTTTAATCTCTTATTTTTCATTACTTTATTAGGGGATGTAACAGAGATGGGAGAAGGTGCAACTATAACATTTTTTTTAAAAAAATAACATTTAAAATCAATATTTTTCAAAGAATTAACATTTTGCTATCAGGGTAAGTTTGACTAAAATGGAACTAAATATCACTGCATACTAATGAACTCTATCTGGCTATATAAAGTTAGTAATAAATTCACCGAAACACACAAAAAAATATTATAATGCTTAATTATGAAACAAGAGAAAAGAAGATCAGGTTAAGGAAAATGGAGTATATTCAGACAACTCAAAGTATTCCAGGTTTACTTCAGAGCAGGAGCTGCAACCATGGAGGGAGAACATGCACACGTTTATTTGATTTGATTTTTTTTTTTTTTTTGGTTGTCCCCAACCCTTTGCTCCTGCCTCACCTCTCCAGTCTCTGGCTCCAGCTCTGTCACTCAACTTTTACAATCCTGAATGAGACATTTAACTTCGCCCATGTGAAAATGACAGAACTTAAAGTGTTATAAAAACCCATGTCTTCTAAATTATCAGGATTCTTTAAAAAGATGCAGGGTGGCCAGATGGCTAGGCAGGAAATGGGGCTTGTCACTAAGGCTGATACTGCAAATTTAATCCACGAATGCACAGGTGGAAGAAGAGTGTTCCCTCCTAAAGTTGTCCTTCAGCATGGGTACCATGGCACAGACACACTCTAGAATGACGATAGCTAGACAGACAGATACATAGATGGCTGGCTGGGTAGATGGGTGGGTGGATAGATGGATGGAGAGAGAGATGACGGATGGATGGATGGGTGGGTGGGTGGGTGGATAGATAGATAGACAGACAGAGACAGAGTATAGATATTAAAAAATTTAAGAAATAAAAGGTGTACCCTCCAAAACTCCCAGGGTCAGAAAGAGAAAACTGGATTCACTTAGGGTGGCTATTCATCACACTGGGATCTACCAATGGCCAGTTTCAGTTCTAAATTAAAGATCATCAGTGTGGTTAGTGTAAGAATATAAGGGAAGGCTTGCTGTTCTACATAAAGCCTCTGTGACCCTGGATGTTCTCACATACACACATGGCTCATTACATTAAAAAGAGTAAAGCCCTACATCCCAATAAGATTCAGTACAGTAAATACTACAAGTACAATGGCATGGAGCAAGATCCATACCCAAAAGAGAGTTAAACAAAAGAAGCAAACACAATAATTGATAACACTGTGTGTATAAATAAGTCCTCTGTATCATTTGCGAGATGATGACACTGGTATATATTTATAATTGTGTAAGCACACATGGGCATCTAATGAATTAAACTGATCTGTAGAGTTTTTACAGCACATTTGGCATAAGTTCAATAAATTTAAGAATATACTATACATATTATTAACATACCATACATATTATTAACTTAACATGAAATGCCAATTTGTTCAAATAAACTGCAAATAAATGAAAAGAACCAAAAGCAGTTTTATGTGTTTAGGGGTTTATTATGAATTACTAAAATATAAAGTTACATAATTGGTATTCATTTTTTCCTTTTTTTGGCTTTTGAGATAGGGTCTGACTCTGTAGGCCACTAGACCTCAAGCCACTGTATAGCCTGGTGATCTTCAAAGGATTGGTGGGGCAATCCTTTTTCTTCAACTTCTAAGTGCTAGAATCATAGGAATGAATCATCATGTCTAAATTCATTTTCAAAATAGCTTCTGGACTACAACAGCTAAATTACAGTGTAGTACTAAACACAATGTACCTAACCCACCCAGCCAAAGTTAGAATGACTCTTAAGTTTTCAGGGTATATCTAATACCAACTTGCAGTAGCTATAAAAACTAGATTGTCATTTTTGCATGTTTCGATGGCGCTGGGCACAGAAACCATAGTCTTGGGCAACTGATCTAGAGTTCCAGCCTGAAAACTTTGGAAATCTAACTGACAACTATAGTCTGCATATAGGAAGGGGGCCAGATGACACACATGCGTAGTCCTAGTAGTGAGAAGACAGATGCATGGTCACTACAAGCTGGAGGCTAATCAGGTCTACACAGCAACTTCCAGTCAACCGGGATTACACAGTGAGATGCTGAATCAAAAATTGTTCAAGCATAAGTTTTAATAATTTCTCAGTCTAATAATTCTGTAAATGTCTCTGGAAGCAAGCCACATGATAAATTTTCAAGGGATTATATGCCATGAAGTACATATATTTGTTGTGATAGCTTTAGATTCTACAGCCTATTACTCCACAAAACATCTAAGCCAAGCCCTAGTCTGCTCTGACCAAAAAGGCTACCCCAAAGAGAACACACACAAACCACCGAGCCCAAGTGGCTCAACCTCAAACACACACTGAGTTGTTTTTCAGGGATTTATTTGTTTAACAGGAGTTGTGTAGCCCAAATCAGCATTGTGTTCACTGTGGTTGGAGGATGGTGAGGAGGGTGGTAGAACTGGTACAATATGTGCTCAAGAATAAAGACAAAACAAACTAAAATGCACTTCTTCTAAATGTCAAGTCAAGAAACAAAGGTTTGTTTATGTAACCTCCCCAAAAATAATTAAAGGTTTGTTTTTAAAAAATCATAGTTTGGGTTAAGATACTGTATTGCACAGCCTTACCACATAGCTTTAGTGATTAATGTTTTTAAACTGATATTCATTCCTAGGTTCACATACTGAGTGGGGAAGAAAGGGTAGAGAGAGGGAGAGACCACATATTGAAGACAAACTTGGCATATCTATAAATCTAAATTAAATAAACAAGTTTAATAAATACCACCAACATGAGATTAAGACCCCATGTCTTTTTCAAATACAACCCCTATCTCTAATGCGAGAGAATTGTCTGTATTCTGTCAATCATGTTTTAAATAAATGCTGATTCGCCATTAGCCAGGCAGGAAGTATAGATGGGAAAACCAGACAGGAAGTAGAGATGGGGCAATGAGAACAGGAGTATTCTGGGAAGAAGGAAATTCTTTCCAATTCCTGCCCAGACCACCCAAGAAGCAGGATGTGACCTGCCCCACTGAAAAAGGTACTGAGCCATGTGGCTAACATAGATAAGGATAACAGGTTAATATAAGCTACAAGAGCTAATAAGAAGCCTGAGCTAATGGGTCAATCTGTTTATAACCTAATGTAGATTCTCTGCGTGATTTTCTTTGGGACCTAATGACTGTGGGACCTGGTGGGAGGACAGAAACCAACCAGGCCACCATGTTACATATCTCCTCCCATGGCAAATAAAGTTTTGCTTATTTTCTACCTGTATATGTCTGCAGAAAGTATTATGAAACTATAGATATAAAACAGACACAGGAAAATATTTTTAGAGAAATATCTACATTGCAAAGCTATTTTTTAAAACAACAGACATAATGGAACATACTAATGTCCACATCATCATTGGCAGTATCACCAATTAATGAAGTTAATGTTATACTTAAATAGATTAAGAAATAAAAAACCTTTTGCTACGGTGACCCCCACAATACTTAAAATTAATGAAAAATAAATAAAGCCTTTGAAACATAGAAGGCAGTGTGGACAGAAGCCCTGTCTGCTTAGTAAGTGCAAGTGTTTTAACTCTGAGAACAGATGTATCAAAATCCCAGGTTCTGACCTCCCCAGTGGCAAAGCAAGTCTCATCGGTGTACAGTGTCTAAGCAGTGACTTGCGTGAAGAAGAGGCAGAACCACTGTTGCTGCTGACTGTGACCTTTTGTAAGAATAAAAGATGGTATCTTCTACTTCTTTAACAGAATACCTTAAAAACCCTAAAAAGAAAATAAAATCCTTTGTTTTAATGAAACAAACCTCTAACACATTTTCAAAATTAATTAGATTTATATCCAACTTTTTTAATTGATATGTCTTAAAATTATATCTAAGCATTCTGTGTGTGCAGGAAAAATGAGCTACTACTGAAGCTGTCTCTTGAAGCCCCTCAGACATACCAATTTTCTGTGCCACCCAATAGAGCTGTATATGTTTGTATATTTTCTCTTTTGAAAACCTTAAATGCCAGACACATTTTTAAAAAGGACAAATACAATTGATCTTTTCATCACTACCATCTTCTGAAATAGAATTGATTGATGACTACTAAAAACAATAAAAATCTGGATGTCCTGGTTTCCTTTAAATTTCGATGTTTCCCCAATTGTTAGTAAGAGAATGATTAATATGTTGAGCTTTCTTATTTATTTCTTAAAATTCTAAATCTAGAACTAAACTATAAAGATGAAATGAAAATACAATAAAATAAATGTTGTGTGACCATTTATAGATCATTAGCAAACACAAGCTTATAAATAGACATAGCCTTTCTAAATTCTTAAAATATATATACCCAAAAACTTTAGCCAAATAAATAATAAACTGTGCATGCATGTATATGTGCTGTGTGTGTGTGTGTTAGGGGATAGGGTGAGGAAAGAGATAAGAACAACAAAAACAACTCACAGTCAGAAGTTGAGGCAAGAGACTTCCTAAGACCTTAAACAGGAAAGGGGACTTGTCACTCATTCTGTTCTATAGACGATAGCACAACACTAACGTCCCAGTGTGTGGGGACTGTTGACTCTTTCATATTTCTTGATTATGAGGTCTGCATATTGATGAAATCTGGAGTAAAGCAGTGATATGAAATTATATCTAGACCTCTAGAAATTGGATGAATAAATTCCTCGAGGTTTTTTAAAGTTAATTTTTAAAATCAGCCATGTCCTTTTAAAATAACCAGCACTTCTAAACATTGAAAACATCCAGAGTTCATTTCTCAAAGTTTTCCTGATCATAGTAACGAGGCACGTACCTTCGCCTTCAACTTGACAGTGATCAGATGCTTTCTACCAGAAGCATCTTCTGCTTTGAACTTGATGGTGCTGAAGGAAGTATCCACACACACAAGCCTGGAGAGCAAAAGAGAATAAAAAATGATCACCCAGAGGTGGGCTATAGGGTGCGGGGGAGGGTACTATTCCCACTACTACATGGAGAAAATTAATCAGGAATTTCTGCATGCCAGCTTCTCCTCCTGCTATAGATTTACTGCAGTTAATACAGCAGCCTAGTGCTTAATGTGGCCATAGATCTCAGGATTATTTACAATGTGTGTCAAGGCTCATGCTGTGGTCAGTGAGCACTATGTTTCGCTTTTCCATCACTGGAACCTTTGGCACACACAGCATGTTTCTGTCAGCATCTACTTATGTACACATTAAACTTCCTGTCAAAGTCTTTGATCCATTTCTGTAGTTTCATACAGTATGAGATTTTTATGCTTCCCTTATTTGTTTTTCTCCTCAATGAACTTCTCCTTTGTTATCAATAATGTTACTGTACAACAATCTGGCTGATATTAGTTCATATACTCAGATTAAACCTATGGAAAATGCTACATAAGCAGAGGTATGGACTGGTCTCTTTGCAATAAATTTCCTTTTTGAACAAAATATAGCTTCTGATACTTAACCTAGGCATGTATTCAACATGACTAATATTTTAAACACATAGCTCAAACTCAGTTGTTTTGGCTTTGAAATGCTCTAAAAGCATGAATTCTCTACAATGAAAACCAATATCCTTTGAAATACATCATTCTGTAAAAATACAGTCCGTTGAGCAGCATAAGCTACTGCCAAAGTGGCTCAGAGTTGGAGTGTGTTTACCAGTGCACCAGAAGAGTGGCTAGTACTGGGCATTTTCATAATACTATTCTCTTTAAAGACAGAAAGTGGGCTGAGACCACTGTGCACCAACTCATCCCCCAGAGAGACGGTAAGAACCAACATTAGCATCTAACCCAGGTGACTTCTCAGCATCACTATAGTCCATCTGGTTGCTGACCAGGGACAAGGGTAAAATGGTTCAATTAAAGAAAACTTTGGACAATGGAGCTTTGGAAGACTAATAAAAAAGACAGGAATCGGAAGAGCATATGTGTGTTCAACAATGGATTAAAATGTAAAACCAAAGTATCAAGAGTAGAAGTTCTATCTAATCAGTAAAAAGTCTACTGTCTTAGAAAACAAATAAAAGTAAAATTATGGTAGAAAACATGTTTGTGTTCATGGCCACTCTTCTTTTTCATTGCTATCTACAAATAACCTATTAAACTTCTCACATGCAAACAATGCACACATTAGTCTCCATCACCTTTTTCATAGGTCCCGATGATGTATATCTGACTAGAAACTTCTTCAGCTCCAAAGCAAGAGGCATGTGCATTGATTTGACATTTTATGTATTTAAAAATACAGGGATTTTTCTTATTTTCTTTTTCTTTTCTTTTTGAGACAAGGTTTCTCTGTGTAGCTTTGGAGCCTGTCCCGGAAGTAGCTCTTGTAGACCAGGCTGGCCTCGAACTCACAGAGATCTGTCTGCTTCTGCCTCCCAAGTGCTGGGATTAAAGGCATGACCACTACCGCCTGGCTAAAAATACAGGGATTTTTAATGTATAAACTGGTGTAGGAAGTCCTTTTGTATTTTTGTTGTTTTTATTGGTTAAATAAAGAGACTGTCTTGGCCTTTTGATAGGGCAGCCCTTAGGTAGGCAGAGTAGATAGAATGGAAGGCAATGTAACAGATGTCATGCTTCTCCGGCCCAAGATGGACACTGGTTCGACTCATGCCCGTAAGCCACAACTCAAGTGGCGATACACATTAATGGAGATGGGTTAAAATAATATGTGAGAGTTAGTCAATAAGGGGCTGAAGATAATGGGCCAGGCAGTATTTCAATAAATACAGTTTCTGTGTAATTATTTCGGACACCGGGAGCCGGACAAAACAAAATAAGGGGCCTTACACCGGGAGCCGGGCGCCAGGTGCCAAAAACACAGTCCTTCCTCCTCCTTACTAAATAAACTATAGTTTAACAATCAAAAGTTAGCATTGATTAAAGCAAAAACATAGAAACTTTCATGAAGATACAACTTTAAAAGCACTGGCTGAAAGCGGATTAAAGGGGGCAGGCGTCCAGATGGGTGACAGCTGGCAAAAGAAAAGATCTGTAAAACAGAGCAGGATTCTAACTGGCCGAAAATGAGGGCATTCCTTTTTAACACAAGAAATCAAAACAGAAGATGAGGAAATAAGAAAAGGAAAGGAAAGGGAAGGGAAGGGAAGGGAAGGGAAGGGAAGAGACGAAAAGGAAAGGAAAGGAAAGGAAAAAGAAAAAAGGAGAAAAATTTTAACCAGGACATTATGAGACTCATACTGTTCCTTTATAAAGTAGACATAACTTGTTGCTGCTATACTAGTTTATCCAATAATGTTAGGCTATATATGATTTTTATAGTACTAGTTAGGATAATGATTTAGCTGCAATAAATGATAACCTTCCTTTTCTTTTCTTATTTCTTTTCTTCTGTCATCTGGGAAGAGTGAACTTCAATTACAAAAGTGTTTCCACTAAATTGGCCCATAGGCAGTATTTATTTAATTAACTACTGGAGTGGGATGGCCCAGCATACTGTAGGCAGGGCCACCCCTAAGCACAGAAGCTCTCAACCTGTAGGTTGTGACCCCTTTGAGGGTCTAGCGAGCCTTTCACAGGCATCACCTAAGACAAATGGGAAACAGATATTACATAACAATTCATAACAGTAGAAAAATTACAGTTATGATGCAGCAAAGAAAATAATTTAATGGTTAGGGGTCATCACACCATGAGCAACTGTATTAAAGGTCACAGCATTAGAAAGGTTGAGAACCACTGCTTGGGAGACTGAGGTAGATGGACTGCCTCATGTTCAAGACTATTTGGTTTACATATCAAGTTCAAGACCAACCTAGGCTGTAGAAATTTTTGTTTTAAAAAATTAAAAACAAAAACACCAAACAAAAAACCCCAGAAATGCCAACTATTTAATTTAAAAACAAAGTAAGGTGTATATTACCCATGAAAAGATATTTCTCTTACTCTCAGATTTCACACTGGCTAATCTTCAAGATGATTTGTTCAAACACATGGAAAATACAGTTACTTGAACATAATCAAACTCATTAAGTTTCTGAAAATGCAAGTCATACGAATTATTGTGTATAACAGTTTAAAGGATATTTTAAATTACAGCTGGCCAGCTGTTCAGGAAAGGCCTCAGAGGGTGGCAAACTAATGGGCCAGCACAATCAGACCTCAGCCTTGGGTCTGCAGGACCTAGCCTGATTCTATCATGTCCTGGCAGACCACAACTAAGAATTACAAAAATATAGGTTATGGGTTTTCTTATTTTCTGGTGTGGGAGGTCCTTCTGTCTATGTGTTGATTTCATTGGTTAATGAATAAAGAAAACTGGCTTAGCCTACAGCAGTGAAGGAAGAAGGGCAGAATGAGCTGCTGCCAGAGTCAGACATGCCGAATCCTTGCCGGTAAGCCACTGCCATGTGACAATATACAGATTAATAGAAATGGGTTAAATTAAGATGTGTTAGCCAATAAGAAGCTAGAGCTAATGGGCCAGGCAGTGATTTAATCAATACAGTATCTGTGTGATTATTTTGGTTCTGGGAGGCCAGGACTAACAAGCAGTTCCTTGCAGCATTTGGCACCCATGTGGCCAACTAAGTCCATGTAAAAACCGAGAAAGCTTAAAAAGAAATTCTATATGTAAACAACAACAACAACAAAGTTTAGCCACATTTGTTTTTCAGCTGATGTCATGCTGCAGCTCCTTTAAGAGAGATTTTCCTGATTCAGCCACAGCAGGAAAAAAGCTGCTGCCCTATTTTAAAATGTCGGCTTTATGGGCCTTGCCAGCACGAACTCTGACTCTTTAAGTCAGGAGATCCGGCTACAGAGAATTTGACTGGGGTTTGTGAGCAGAGTGCTGTGGCTTGCTTGATGGCAACTTGGACCAGCTGTGTGCCTGAAATTGAGCAGCATGCATGGCTCAGTGGCACAAGCGGTTCCTCCATGCTGAAATGGGTGGAGCGAGCACGAAGTACCATATTTAACCTAGTAATGTCGCAGCTTAGATTCTTAAGCGCTTAGCATTTTAAGAAGCACTTCTGGTCAAAAAAATAATTACAGATATGCAATAAAGACAAATCCAGATAAAAAAGACCTATAATGGGTCACAGTGTAGGATGTAGGCTTGGGAAAGAGAAGAAAAAGGATATAGAGAGTTGAAAACGAAGTAAATCTTTTTTTTAAAGTCTTTAAAGTGACAGATAGTCATAAATTAAAAGGAGTAAAGGAAAATAAGCCACATAAAAATGGAAAATTCACAAAGAGTCTGGATTATGTGTAGTACTGTGCTTTCTTTGAATTTTTTGACTATGAATGAGCTAAATACAGAGAGACATTTCTATGTATAGGCTCCTAAGCTAAACCAGCATGTATATTGTAAAGGTATCTTGATTCCAAAGTCTAAGAATATGTTGCTTTGGAAAAGAGGGTCTTCTTTTGTTTTCACAAGGATGAGTATCTGTGGATTGCTTCCAGATCAATATGGTTTCATGGAACAAGATCCCCTGAAAGGTTGCTGTGAACACCCCCACAAAAAAAATACTTCGCCCAATAAACAGCATATTTGGAGAGAAATAACTATGCCCATATTTCCAAATGTTGTCTATAAATATTTGTTTACAATTAAAGGGGGATATGCTATAGAGATGGATACTTTGCATTGGTATGAATCTTGCTTTATTGATACGAATTTAAGGTCAATTTTGTTATATGTATATATATTTTTGATCTTGATTAAGGTATTGTTTGTGTAGCTCATTTAAAAATGTAATGTATAATAAAAATATAGGCTAATAGATAGTCATCTATAATAGTCAAGATCGAAGACATGTTACTTAGGTTTTCTAGATATATAAAGATATATTTCAGTTAGATAGGTATTCTTCAAATCTTTCAGAGACCTTAAGAATATGGCTTTTAAATGTTTTAAAATTTTAGGATGTTTCATGACAGTGAAACACATCTGCTCCTGGCAGCACCAATTACTTCAAAAGGAACATGGGCATCAAAGAGGCTCCTTATGGAGTTGGTTACCCATATGATCAAGAAACTGCTCTTCCCTGAACTACTTAACTGCACATGCAGGACCCACAGGGAAATGACTGCTGAACTTGCCTAAAAGTGAGATGATCTTTTGGGGTTCTGACTTCATGAAAGAGTCTGTGAGCCATTCTGCAGGATACAGAAGAAAATGACTGGCAAACTGCCAATAGAGTCAGACCTGTCTTTGTAATTTCCTGTGTCATGGAAAAGTCTGCTAGATACTATGGGCCTGTAGGCTGAAGATGGATGCCCCAATGGTACAGAAAAACTCTGGGTGACTCTCCAGGCAGCGAGATGTCACTGTCAATTCTAGAGTTTTGGAAGTTGCTTACAATGTACTTCTTGTTTACTTAGGTAATATTATATCCTTCTCGAATCTTTGATGGATTTGAAGAATAGAGGGTTATAATTATACTTTTCCTTAGTTATGATAAATAATAAAGTAGATATAAATATTGTAACTATAATTCTTGCTTGAGACCTGTTTTGTTATATGTAATTTTATTATGTTAAAGTTAAAACCTTCCCTTTTTATATAAACAGAAAAGGGGAAATGGTGTAGGAGGTTCTTCAGTCTATATGTTGCTTTTATTGGTTAATGACTAAAGAAACTGCCTTGGCCTATTGATAGGGCAAAGCTTAGGTAGTTGGGGAAAACTGGACTAAATGTTGGGAGAAGTAAGGCAGAGAGAGACGCTATGGATCCACCAGGGATAGACATGCTGGAACTTTCCCAGTAAGCCACTGCCAGGTGGCAATATACAGATTAATAGAAATGGGTTAAATTAAGATGTAAGAGTTAGTCAATAAGAAGCTAAAGCTAATGGGCCAAGCAGTGATTCAATTAAACAGTTTCTGTGTGATTATTGCAGTTCTGGGAGGCTGAGACAAACAAGCGGTTCCTTGTAACAATTTTCTTACTTGACTGGACGGTGCCGGATAAATGCTGACAAAGCTCGTACTCCATAATTCTCACAATCCATTCACATGGTATCTCCTCTGCTAAGAAATTCTTCACAAGCAGCAATAGTGTGCTCTGAGTTGCTCACTCACCTGGGTCCCTACAACTAAATCGTGATCTTTCATAATCTGAGCAACGGAATGTACAAGTGTCTCTATGGGTACAGTAGTTTTGCTAACAGACATTTTACTCATGATAAGGTAGACTTGACTAGCTTTACCCTCAGTGTATGTCTATCTCTAGACCTAGAGGAACTTCATTAAAGGTTCCATATCAAAGGTGTCTTGTGACAGACACAGTTCCAAGCATCAGTACCCTCAACATGCTTCAACTGAATATATTCATTCATATATGCATTGTATGAAAGAATTTATCTTGTGATTTATTCTGAGAATAAAATAATATAAAAAGCACAGGACAAACAGGTAGTCTTCTATGTAGTAACTTTAGTCTAAAGATATTGTCTAATGAATTGCATATACCAGAATTTTTCACATCCTTCCATCTCTCATGAAAGTTAGAAATCTAGTCCCTTTTCACCATACCAGACAATGTATACAATTCAAAGGAAAAGTCAACATTCCTAATGTGTCTCTTAAAACACTTATTCCATAAAAGACTTCACATATTGTACTCTTTCTTCTATAACTTTATTGCTAATGACTCTCACACAATGTTACAATTATACTCTACAGTACTTATCACAGTGGCCTTTAAGTGCTATTGTAATCACCTGTAGAAGTCTGACTTCTACATGTTAAGTTCCATGTGGCATTTTAACCCACCTATGCATCTTCATTGCTCTAAATCATATTAAACATATAATAGCTAGATGAAAAATAAAATCCTGAATGAGTCAAAACTCCCATTTCCTACCATCAATGTTTCAATTTAGGTGTTAGATTTCTCTCAGTCATGTCATATCCATTTGGAAACCTGCCTTAAATGCATTTTATCAAGGTAACAGGAATAAAAAAAAATTGTCTCTCCCAATGCCAAACCCTTCCTACATACCCAATACTAAGAGCATAACATGGAAGCATCTGAAAATGAATTGAAATGATTTCTCTCTTCTCTGATCATTTATATCTAAAAAATGATTGACTCCAGGACACAAAAGATCCAAGCCATCTTCATAACCTCAGTTGGAACTGCTACTATAGCATCTCAATATTTGTTTTTATTCTCTTCTGGGCCCCATTATTGTGATTAATTTTATTTAAAAGATACATATATTTCAAATCCTACTGCAGAGCAAAGCCCTAGCACACCTAAAGCCTGATTTGATGAATAAAACATTCAGCAATTCCTAATATCAGAATAGTGCATTGAAAACTAGAAGTAAAATCCACTTCTACCTAAAATGGAGTAACATATTATGGACCAAAACGTTTCTAAATAACTCAATTAAATATCCTGATAAAAGAGGAAAGGCAGGGGTGGGGGTGGGGGTCTCAAAGAATTGCTAAGGCAACCAGGATTTGAAAATTACAGCACAACAGAAAAAAATCTAGGCAAAAGGTCCAGATAAGAAGCAGCAATTAAGTAGCCAAAGAAACAGTAACAAATTCAAAACCAAAATCTTCAACAGTACTTTTGGCAATCCAATCTACTGAGGATTAGAGATGAAAATAATGGACTTGAAGAGTGCAAATGGAGGAAAAGGCAAGTTCGGAGAACTTAGTCTAATAGTTTACCAGTTTTTCCTCTGATAAACCCTTGAGCAATGAGGTAAAAATATCAGGAGATACTTATGAAAAGTCAAAGAATATCCAGAAAGCCCATAGTAAGGAGAGATTAATTAAAATTTAAAGCTGGGATGAGATGAAGTCTAAATGGAGACCCCCAAAAGTTCTCAATGAGAACTCATGAACTGTGACTCTTAAAAAGAGTGCAAATAAGAAACGGATGAACTCTAGGTAGAAGGGATTTTAATTGAGATGAAAAGTAGTATTGTAGATAGATAGAAAGAAGTGAGAGCTTAAGATCCACTGATGGAAGAAATGCCAGTGAATACACTTGGCTCTTCCTTCAAAGAGACAATGGAGTGATGTAGTAAGTCAAACATCTCATGGAAAGAACCCACTCTGACCTCAACAGCACCCTGCAGCAGTCTTCCCATTTTATCTGTCTAGCCAAAGGAATCTTCTGAGGGATGGAAAGTGCTGCGCTGAGTCTCAAACCTGTTTATTCACACTTTCCAATATGCAACAAAATGTTATTAGCATAGTGCTGCAGCCTGTAGAAGCAAGGGCAAATACTGAGGATCAGGCAGCAGGAAGCACTGGTCATGGGCATTTACTGAGCTGTCTCCAAATTATGCCACTTTCTAGTTTCTTATTTAAAAAAAGTATTCATAATTTCGGGGAATAGAAGCAATGGTTTAAGAAGAAGAAAATGAGAAGGAAGAAGAGGAGAAGGAGAAAGAAGAGAAATCAACAACTGTTCAAAGCAATAGGAAAACTCAACACAGTGTAATATAAAGTCCTTTACTTTGTTTTTAGAAAACATTAAATCGAGCAGGGAAGGAAAGATTCTCAGGGAAATGAGAAAACCCAGACCTACAAATGTGAACACAGGAGCTATGAAGCTTAGTGTTTTTAAGCAGGAAGCAAGAGCAGGTAAAATTATAACTTTATTTCATAACTTATAAGCGCCTAGGTCAGGGTTAGCTTAGGGTTAGGCTTGCTCTACAGATGAAGATTCAAGAGCATTCTTCTGGAGCCCTCTTACTGATTCATGAAACATGGGATTTTGAGATTACAATCAGACAATTTCCTTTACAAAAGCAATTTATGCAAGTGAGGATGCCAACTAAGTCTTCCCTTAAGGAATGTGTGTCAATGCACCGAGTATCAGGCATACAGAGTATTGAACGTATTTGCTAATTGGTGACTGTGGGTAAAAAAAAAAAAAAAAAAAAAAAAAACAGTAAACTGCTCTAACAGAAAGGACAAGTAAGAAATATTAGAGATAAGGGTTGCTCAAAATTAAGACTTACTTATCAGAACTTTCCATCATAACTCTGAGAGATGGATAACTGACTAGAAATAAAAAGAGGCAAGATGTCTTCTAGTCCACATAACTAAAGACATATATAGAACTAAAGCCTGCCGGTAGATGAGAACTCTGCTTAAATTGTTGGCTAAATGTTTTTGAGGGTGGTCTGAAGTGATAAATTCAAAACATTATTGCCAAGTATTTTCATCAAAGTTGATAGAAAAGTAAAATATCTTAAGTTAAACTACAAAGTGTGTCTCTCTCTGAGAGAAGAGAAGCAAGATTCCACAAAGGATTTAGAATGTGAAAGAATGGAGTCAGGGGAAGGAGGAGGCAGCAGGGGTAGAGCAGGGAGGGCAAACTGGAATTGGTATGTAAAAATAAATAAATGAATAAATAAACAATAATAAAAAATAAAATAAAGAACAGTCAAACCACACAGATAGACTAAAAGAAAAGAAAAATTTACAAGAACAATAACAAGTTGTAAGAAGAAAAAGTTAGGAAAAATATCAAATACTAGGAAAAGTGAAAAATAAGGACAACTGGACTTGTCCAAAGACATGTGTCAATTTTCATGAGTACAGCTCAATGTGACACTCAACCCAACATATTTATTTTTAATATTGCTCATAAAGAATTTATGGTAGTTTAGACAAAAATAGAAAACAAAAAATAACAATAAAACGAAAGTCAAGGTAATATTAAGAGAACACAGAGATATTAATTAACCAAAATGATGTGGGGCAGTGGTGATGCATGCCTTTAATCCCAGCACTCAGTAGGCAGAGGCAGGTGGAGCTCTGAGAGTTCGAGGTCAGCCTGGTCTCCAGAGTGAGTTCCAGGACAGCAAGGGCTGTTACACAGTGAAATTCTGTCTTAAAACACACCCTTCCCAAAAGTAAATTACCTATAATGATTCTAAAGCAGACCCAAAATCTGACCCTAAGCTTCCTATTAGCCATTTCAAAGGGAGTTTAATCAATTACAGGATTCATATTACTGACTGATTAAAGGACAGATATTCCAGAGAAACATGTGTTTTGCCATATGAAAAGAAAAAATGTCCTTCATTACTTCTCAAAAATACTGTATTATAAAATGGAAGACACCCAACATAACTTCCTGCATCTCATGGGCAGCTGTATTTATCATCCTCTAAGGCAAATCGGTGACTTCACAGTAATGGTTCTCAGTTGTAAAATCCAATTTGGAAAACAGTTCTATTATATACACTTCAACAGTCCAGCTATTCTGAAACACTATTACTTGCAATCATGATTTTAGTGAAGTTTTAATAGTTGGATATTTAAGTTGTAATTTTTGACAAGAGACCAACGTATAAGTTTCAAGGCTCATAAATACAGATCTACATTCTGTCACTATTAGCCAGGAAGAAAATGAAGTTAAGAAGCAGTTACATAAAATTAAGAAGTCTAAATAAAATACATGTCTGAAATAATGGCCAACCCATCTCTACACAGAGGTACACAAAAAAATATATACTCTACTCAAACCCAATGCAGAAAGCAATGATCTGTGGACAAGAGGGAAAACTGTTCTAAGAGAAGATTTACAAGGAACAGTATGAGCAGCTGAACACATGGACAAAGGACTGGACTCTTCCTTCTAACAGTAATAAATGTACTGCATTTTCACTGCCTCTGAAAACAAATTTACACAAAGATTACTTGGGACACACTTTGTGTGTGGTTGTAGTGTAAATTTATTAAAGAAAATATGTTTTCTTTTTCCAATTTTATAATTATATTTATGCACAGAAAACTTAGCAGTGTACATTTGACCCAGGTCAGTAGGGAGTTCTTTACTGTCTGCCTTTTCAGCTTGGCAATGCAAGCCACAGATTTAGGACCCAGGATATTGCCTCTCCAGTGGTGGTGGATCTCAGCTGTCATTGAATTGGCCCTAATAGCTTCCATCAGCGTAGCCAGAGAACCCTTGTCTAGGAATCAACCTGTGTGAAGGCAACAGTGGTGCATGTGTTCCTGTGGACCAGGTGCTCCAGCCTGGCCTTTCCCTTGATCATGCAGTAGGAAACCCCCATTTTGCAACACAGGGCAAGCAGGAAGACTACCAGCATAATGGGGTCTACATTGTGGGCAATATCCACCAACTGAACCTTCTTGTTCTCCACCGAGGTTGTGACTGTATTGACCCCTGCTGGATAGACAGGTGGCCTCTTAGTTGGGAACTCCCCATTGCCAGCAGCTTCCTTCTCATCTTCTCATCCCAAGCCAGCAGCCTACGCTGCTGCTTCTCTTGCTTTGTCTCTGGGCTGTAGCTATAGGCATAATTAGACAGCTGGGTAGCTGTTTGTTGGTATAGGGCCTGGGGGAACTAGTTAATGGCAGGAGGTACTTTGAGCCACTTATAGATGCCCCTTTGCTGCTGCAGCCTGATATAGTCAGGCCATTATACCAAGTGTTTGATATCTCCTTCAGGCTGGATGTCCTGCCCAATGCCAAAGTTCTTAGGCCTTGTCTCAAATAGAGGAGTCACCACCTTTTGGCCTTCTGTTTCTTCACAATGGCAGGGGACAAGGCCCTGCTCTTCCCTTTGGTCTTCTTCCCCTTGGACATCTTATGCAGTTGGAGGACAGAGAGAATTATGTCTTCTACCTATGATGGACTCCTTGTCTTCTCTTCAATGGCAATTTGATGTTTGTCTTCTTTAAATTAGTGGTCAAGAGGTCAACTCAGAAAACAGCTAAGAAGCAGTGCACGTAAGAATAATGAAATGTCTTAAATACATTAAGAAAAACTTGCTGGTGAAAAATTCCCCTCTCTATGTGGTAACTGAAATCAGCCCATGCTTTATCTTAGTAATAAAGAACTGTGACTGAAATAATAATAAGCACTGAAGTAGAAGTGGTGGCAGTTACAAACTGAGGACTAACTGCCTATTCGCACTGCTGCTCCAGCCCACGCAGAAAGCTAATATTCTTACTAACAAAACATGTTGTTAAAATGTCCACACTGAGAATTGAGTTCAGCAACTGAAAATCAGGGAAATTACCAGACATTTTTTTTCCAGATTATGTATGGATAAAGTTTTAACAATTTACATTTCCATCTACTGAATTTCTTCTAAGTTTCTCTTTTCTGTTTTCCTCCTATGTTTTGAAACAGGGTCTCTGTACACACCCCTGGCTGTCCTGGAATTCAGAGATCCACCTGCTTCTGCCTTCCAATGCTGGGATTAAAGGTGCACCAAACCAACCGGCCTTCCTTTAAGCCTTGCTAGTCATTATTTCTTCAGAGAAAGCAAGATTTACTGCTAAAAGTACAAAAGCATGTAAAATACATGTAGATATTTAAATTTAGGAAAGCAAAACTGAATAATAGTCAAACATAGATATGTACACGATCATATCAGGAAACCGTAATTTTCCATTTTCATTCGTATTTATTAGTATTACATTTCACATGCATCTATGTATATGTGTATATGTACATATCTGTGTACATGCATGTGGAAGCCAGATGCTGATGCTCTATTTCATCTTCAGTACACTCTAGCTTACTTATTGAGGGAGAGGTGCTCCTCTGGAGTCAAAGGTCACTGATCAGGTAATGTAGCTAGCTAACTTGTTTCGGGTGGTCTAAGCTATTTGCTCAGGACATTCATAGTTTTCATGCTTGCAGAACACAAACTCTATTCACTGAGCACCAAACCCAACACCCACTATTACTTTTGAACATGGAACATGTAGTACACTTGGATACTGTTAGGTACACATAATACATTAGGCAAACCTAATGAAAATTCCCCATTAAGATAAATCTTATTATGTGTATCAACTGCTATTTTTTCAAATCCCATGAAGGTTTTCAGGTTAATATTTCACAATGCTCCTGTCTGTAACTGACTGCAGCAATCAGCATCTGATACTGTACAGCAAAACACCAACTGAAAGCTGGCATAGGAGGTTCTTCTATATTCGTGTTGCTTTCATTGGTGAATAAAGAAAACTGCCTTGGCCTTTTGATAGGGCAGAAATCAGGTAGGCAGAGTAGACAGAATGGAATGCTGGGAGGAAAAAGGGCAGCGTGGCAGATGCCATGCTTCTCCTGCCTGAGACGGACGCTGGTTAGACTCATGTCGGTAAGCCACAGTCAAGTGGTGATACATAGTAATGGAGATGGGTTAAATGAATATGTGAGAGTTAGCCAATAAGAGGTTAGAACTAATGGGCCAGGCAGTGATTTAATTAATACAATTCCTGTGCGGTTATTTCGGGTGTAAGCTAGCCAGGCGGGATGGAACAAAGGGGCCCCGCACTCCTCTTACAACAGAAAGCAGGCACAAAGCCAACGCTGTGATGACTAGAAACAGATGAAGCTGCGATGTGTTAAACAAAGGCATTACTAAGATACATGTTTGAATAGACATACTTATCCCAGCCAACAGCTCCTATCTCATTAAGAAGGTCTGTGCAGAAACTGCGAGAAGCTGGTTGTATACACAACTCTTGTCGATTCTTTAAAGCAACTTCCTGTTGAAAAAAATATTTTAATCAGCTATGGAATATTAAAAAGAGAATTACTAACTGGTTACAAAACAAAATTTCATAATCCTCTCAATGCCTAACTAAAGTGCTCACTGTTTTTATAGGAAACCCACGTGATGGTTTGTTTTGTTGCTACTGTTTAAAGATGGTGGACAACACCAGGCACAGCAGCCAGAGTCTCTACGCAATCATCTGGGGAAACTGAAAACAGCTGCCAGAGAGTAGCAAACATTCTCAACAGGTCTTACAGAGGCTTAAATCCTGACTTGAACATTTCCTAGTTCGGACAAAAAAGACTCACTGGTTTGGTTTTAAAACAAATGGAAATAAAATAATCTACCTCAGAGAATTCTTTTCAGACATTCGCCATTCTCAATAATTAAACATACACATGCCTAGATATTCCTAAGAAGTGCCACAAGAAATTTACAAACCTTCATGAACAGTTTCCTTAACTATGACTTCATGTGAGCACCAATCTCAAGTTTGTCATTGTGGACTTAGTACACTGTCAGCAAGGGCATAGCCTCAGAAGTAAACTAAGTATTCCCATATTTTAGGAACATTAACTTAAACAGTGATAAAACCGCCAACTTTGTCTATTATATGTGTGTGTGTGTGTATCTTTGTCTATACCCTCTGAAGATCTTTCTTCAGAATCTCATTTGTACTCAGAAATATAGCACAAATGTACAAAACAAGTATTGCGAGTCAAGGATCGAAGAGAGTCTTCCTTTAGCTGAAACTAATAAATGTTTCCTGAAAATTAAATAACCAATAGAGCCATAACTTACAATCTAACTTACAATCAAATAAGAGTTCAATGGAATACAGTCTTGTTCTGGTTCCATGTTCTTATATTTGCATGCTAAAATTGCAATAAACAGGAAAAAAATTCCTAATTTTTCTCAAATAATAAGGCAATATGAAACTAATGTTTCTTTGCCTTACTCTTTTATGTGTATGAATGTCCCATCTGCATGTAGGCCTACATGGCAGAAGAGGGTAACAGAACCCATTATAGTGGATCGTGAGCCACCATGTGGTTGCTCGGATTGAACATAGAACCTCTGGAAGAGCAGTCAGTGCTCTTAACCACTGAACGAACCATCTCTCCAGCCATCTTATTTTAAAGTTCCTATACTGTGGTCTTTGATGTAGCTTGGGAAGTTTGATAACCTTTATTAGAGTCTATAAATTCATAAATCAAAATTTATGAATTTCCTCAGCAATTCTGATTCTAAGCATTTTATCAATGATATACCTCCAAGAGTTGGATGAGGCTAAAGAATAAACTCAGAAGAGAGCTCTCACAATACTCTTCCTGATACTGTAAAAAGTCTCAAAAAAAAACCCTATAAAATTAGAAATACCAAAATGCTTTCAATTGTCAGCAGCAATATTAGCATCATGAGTTTGACATAAACGAACATAAGAGAAGGATAACAAGTTAAATATAACTATTATGATTTGAAGCTTAATATCCCTCAAAAAAGCTCAGATGTTTAAGGCGTGGTCCCCATGGAAAACACTACTGAGATTTTGCATGGGTCAATGCACTGATGAGTTCAGAGCTCCATGGGCCATTGGGAAGCAAGACATAGATGGAGAAAGTAAGTCAAAAACTAGCAGGACCTTGAAGAGTTTATCTTGTTGTTGTCTCCTCAAGTCACTCTCTCTGCCTCCAATATATCATGACCTAAGCCACTTTTCTCCTCCCAAACATAATATTCTGCTTCACCATGTAGAAACCTAATGACTGTGGAGTCAAATGACCATGGACTGACACCTCTGAATATAAATTTAAAAAAATTTTTTTTTAAAAATTTTCACTTAAATGTTCTCAGGTGTCTTATCAGAGAAACAGAAATAAGCCAACACAATAACCAAAATAAATAATTAAGTAAATGTAATTAGAAACCAACATAAATGCAAAGAAAAATCCAAATGAATTTTGCCAAGTGGAAATAGTGTTATGAACTCATGTTTATTATTCTTCCCACAGCTGTGTCTACTGAAAAGAACTAGAAGGAGAAGCAGCAATGTGCACCCTACTCTCTAGACTGAGTATCTGACACCATTTCCCATGATAATAAGGATTACTGTTACTATAAAGAAATCTGCTTTTGTCTGTGAGGTCCTTGGCCAGCAAGTGGCCCTGATCCAGTACCAGGAGATCCATCAGGAGGGGTAAGTGGGTCTCACACACACACCCCTGCCCCGCCCCGGCCGCCCAGACACCCCGGGAAGGGAGTACAGGCACCCTTCAATCCCCTAAAACTTTCTGACCATTCAGCGGGGCTTCCCCCCCTCTATTGGCTTTTCTGCTTATCCCACCCCAGCTTGCCCCCAAGCACCCCTTTCCATCTGAGGGGACCTAGGGTTCCCAAACTCAGCCTGATTCTGGGTTGAGGCTCTGGGGAAGAAGTGGTGAGTGCAAGGCTGCAGGGGTTTCTTTGTTCCACGGAGCGGGGCTTCTTCTACCAAGCCCACCCTTTTGTCTGTGAGGTCCTTGGCCAGCAAGTGTCCCTGAACCAGTACGAGCACATCAATCAAGAGGGGTAAGTGGGTCACCCCCCACCACCACAGAAATTTTGTCCGATGGATGGAGATAGAGACAGGGACCCACATCCACATCAAAGCAATGGACTGAGCTCCCAAGGTCCAGTTTAAGAGCAGAAGGAGGGAGAAGATGAGAAAGGAAGTCAGGACCGTGAGGGGCTGGTCCACCCACTGAGACAGTGTGCCTGATCTAATGGGAGCTGACCAAATCCAGCTGGACTGGGACTGAACGAGCATATGATCAAACCGGACTCTGAATGTGGTTGCCAATGGGGGCAGACTGAAGCCATCAATAATGGGGGACCTATCTCTTCTGCATGTATTGGCTTTTTGAGACCCTAGTCTGTTTGGTTGCACCTCTTCCTAGGCCGGGATGGAGGGAGGAGGGCCTTGAACTTCCCAGGGCAGGGTACCCTGCCCTCTCTTAAGGATGCAGGGGGAGGGAGGAGGGGTAGTGGAGTAGTAGGAGGGGACTGGGAGAAGGGGAGGAAGTGTAAATTTTTGAATAAAAAAAACAAATTGCAGATTTAAAAACAAAAACAAAATCCTACAGACTTATTAGAGTGGCTGAATACAGTTCTAGAATTGGATGGACAAGTATGTCTAGAACAACTGGCATCACAAGGCAAGGAAAATTAGCATGTATTAAAAGACCAAAGTAACCAACACGAGGCAGCTTGAACTGATCAAAAATAGGACAATTTAAGCATCAGGAAGAAAATGACTGTAATGGATTAAAGCTAATCAAACATAAAACTCCCGAGTTAATAATGATTCTTACAAACATATTAGTCCCTATGGTAGTTGATGGGCACTAACTCATTACAGTAAAAATTAATTTTTTTAAAGAAAAGAAGCAATCACCTTGCTAATTTAGTATAAGCTATGCCTCATGTTAACCGAATAACGGTGGTGGTTCTTTATTCAAAGAGTTTTGGTTAATAAACCTAAATGACAGATATTTTTTTCTCCCTTTACTCACCACTAGGACCCTGTTCTTTTACTAACCATTGTACAAGTTGTGGGGTCATAGGCCCTGTACAACCAAATGTACAACCTAAGTATGACTTAGAGAAAATAAAACGCCCTTTACAAATGCCAGGGAAATGGTAGATAGAGGACAACTGGCAGTGGATGATAAAACTCCTAGGTGGTAGATGATAGGAAACTGGACCAGATGCATCTAAACCTACTGATCAACCTTTAACAAATGAAGAATAGCAGATATCGAACAACTCCTAGAGCATTAAAGTAAGACGCACAAAGCCCCAAGTACTCATATTGAAATAAACATGCTGTGATCTGACTGGCAGATTACAAAGAAAATGTATTGATTACCCTTTACCTAAATTGTTTGGAAAATGTTTAGGATTTTAATTTTTTTGATTTTGGATTAATGTGGTGATATCTTCTTTGTACAAATAAAGCTTGCCTGAACATCAGGTGCCGAGCTAGCCACTGCTAATCATGAGGGCTCTGGAGGTCTGTGCAGGCAGACGGGGTGATCAGCTGGGTGGAGGGAGAAGTGAAAATGCAGGAGGAAATTGCTCAGTCTCTTTTCAGCGGGGAAGTGGAGAAGTGGAGAGGTGAGGTAGCTGTGGTTTTGCTCCTTTGTCTCTCTGATCTCTCAGCATTTTCCCCTCTATCTGACTCTGGGATTTTATTATTAAGACCTATTAGAACTAATGCTACAAAAAGTTGCTGGCCCATGACTTTGCAGCTATCAGCACAGGCCGAAGTTGCATGCTGGGCTCCCACCAGAGTTATCACTTTGCCCAGCTAGGTTTTCTTTTCTTTTTTTCCCTAAGCCTCTGAGCAAGTTTGGGATTTTCCTGTTTTAACCTCTCTACAACAGTCTCCAGCTACCACCCAAACTCCAGAAGCACCTGGGCTCCAAAGGCACAGAACTTCCCCACCCTACTCTGGCTGGCTCTGCCTTCAGGCAGCCCCTGCCACATGTGGTGCTTTGTCCTCACAATCACCCTAGCATTTTTCAGATAGTGGCTGTCTCCCTCCACTGTGGGTTGTGGGTTTTCCCTACATCCCATCTCCTCAGGCTGCCACTCCTAGCTCATGACTACAATACATGCTAGGAGCCATAGCTGTCCTCAGCCAGGCTGTTCCCTGACACTGCTGGCAGATGTGGTAAGACAACTGGAAATTCTTAAAGGGAAGAATTAGTTAAAAGAGAGAGTTTTTGCCCACATTAAAAAATGGGAAACACTAAGCCAGGCAGTGGTGGCGAATGCCTTTAATCCCAGCACTCGGGAGGCAGAGGCAGGCAGATCTCTGTGACTTTGAGGCCAGCCTGGTCTAAAACACTAGTCCCAGGACAGCCAGGGATACTAAGAAACACTATCTAGAATTTAAAAAAAAACACTATTACTATGAAGGGATTTATGTCTCTGTATGATAATACACTAGACAATTTGAAAATGGAACAATTAAATGAGAAGATAATTAATTTAGATCAGACTTATGTAGTGTCAATTATAAACATTATCAGTTTTATCATCTTTTTAATCACTAAAAAGGTTTGTTAATATTAATACCAAGATACAAGTTTTAGATAAACTTAATAAAAGAGATCATAGAGACATTCAAATCCAAACAGAGGAATGTAATGGAGAACCAATTCAGCATTTCATTATAAGGTTAAAGAGTAACAACCTAAAGTTTTCAAACAACTAACTTTAATTTATCCAATCACCTTACAGGAACAAATGCCAAATGATAGATATCCCCAAGGCTGTGCTAAATGGAATTCTGTGGAAATGTTAGATTTAAGGAGATCCAAGGAAGCAATAGTCTCATATGGCATGCATTCAACTTTTGTGAAGCAGATGTTAAACTCATGGTCAATTTGCAATACAATGATCCCTAGAGACTGGAGAGACTTGACTAAAATAATCTTGGAGCCTGGTCCTCAATTAAAATGGAAGATCTGGTAGAAAAAAGAGGCTAAGACCATTGAAAAATGGTGTAGGAGGTCCTTCTGTATTTCTGTTGCTTTCATTGGTTAAATAAAGAGACTGCCTTGGCCTTTTGATAGGGAAGCCCTTAGGTAGGCGGAGTAGACATAACAGAATGCTGGAGAAAAGGGAAGTGTGGCAGATGCCATGATTCTCCTGGCCAAGATGGACACTGCTTAGACTCATGCCGGTAAGCCACAGTCAAGTTGCAATACACATTAATGGAAATGGGTTAATCAAGATGTGAGAGTTAGCCAATAAGAGGCTAGAACTAATGGGCCAGGCAGTGATTAAATGAATACAGTTTCTGTGTAATTATTTCGGCGGCCGGGAGCTGAGCAGAAGGACACAGCCCGCTCCTCCTCATGTAACAGTTTGGTGCCCAATGTGGAGCTAAATCCACTTAAAAACCTGAGAAGGCTTAAAAAGGAGAGAGAGAAGTTTAAACACAGCTTTTTGCTGTTTACTGGGACGTGCTGCAGAGAGATTTCCTGGCTCGGCAACAGCAGCAGGAAAAAAGCTGCGCGGTTTTAAAACGCATCTTCCTGGGCTGTGCTGCCAGCACAAACTCCAGCTATGAAACATTTCAATGGCTTATGTGGGACTGGATGTTTGTGTGCCCGCTTGGGATCGGGAAGAAAGTACTCTGAGACCATGCCTGTGACTCAGCTCTTCCTGCCTGGGCAAACGGCAAGATCAGGTTTAGGCAGGCGGGAGAGCATGCCGGATTTCCACAGCCACACACAGAGATGTTTTCATGCTGTGCACTGCTCTGTGTGGCAAATTCAGCTGTAACTCAGATAAAAAGCTCATTCTCCAGGTTGGAGTGCTGAGCTTGGCTCCTGCCTGTAACAGGGGCATTGTGTACCGCAACTCAGAGGCACAAGTGACTCAGAGGCACAAGCAGCCCCGCCATGCTAGCAGTGCACTGCACACGGCTCAGAGGCACAAGTGGCTCCGCCATGTTGGACTGGGCGGAGCAAGCAGGCAGTACCTGTATTTGACCTGAGATTGTCGCAGCTTAGATTCTTAAGAGCTTAGCATTTTAAAAACGCAACGCAAAAGTGTTCCTGGACATTGAAGAATTACAGATTCACAATAAGACAGATTCAGACATAGAAGACCTCTAAATGGATCATACTGTTACATAAAGTACTTAGGCTTGGGAGAGAAAGGAAAAAGAGTATAAAAAAAGGGTAATTCTTTAAAGAGACAGACTACAGAGAGTCATAGATTAAAAGAAATAAAAATAAGCCATGTAAAGATGGAAAGTTCACAGAATGTCTGGATTATGTATTTTATTGTGTTTTCTTTGAATTTTTTGACTGTAAAGGAGCTAAGTACAGAGAGACGTTTTATTGTCTGGGCTGCTAAGCTAAACCAGCATGGATATTATAAAGTTATTATTACTTCAAAATTTGGGTCTAAGGATATGATGCTTTGGAAGAGAAGTTCTTCTTTTGTTTTCACAGAGGATAAGACCCTGTGGATTCCTTCGACACCAATATGGTATAATAGACCCTGGCCTCCTGAAAGGTCACCGTGAACACCTTCAGAAAATTACTTCACTCAACTGGTGTGACTGAGATGAACAGGATACACAATGAAAGACCTGATTGACAGCGCCCCCATACAGCAGGAAGAAGTTTGGAGAGAAGTAACTATGCCCATATTCCCAAATATTGTTTATAAATGTTCTTTTACTTTTAAAGGGGGAGATGATATAGATATGGATAATTTGCATTGGTATGGATTTTGCTTTAGTGACATAAATTTAAGGTCAATTTTGTTACATATATATATATTTCTGCTCTTGATTAAGGTATTGTGATTACGTAGTTCACTTAAAAATGTAATGTATAATTAGGAAATATAGGTTGTTAATGGATAATCATTGATATAGTCAAGCTTGTAGTCATGTTAGTTAGATTTTCTAGATATATAGAGGTATATTTCAGTTAGATAGACATTCTTCGAATCTCTCAAAGACAAGAGAATATAGCATTTTAAATGTTTTAATAATTTAGGGCTTTTCATGACAATGAGACACGTTCTGCTCCTGGCAGCACCAAGCTACTTCAAGAGGAAGATGGGCATCGAAGAGGCTCCTTATGGTGTTTGCTAATCATTTGGGCAAGAAACTGCTCTTGCCTGGACTGCTTAACTGGACACAAAGAACACGCAGAGAGAGGACTGCTGAACTTGCCTAAAGGTGAGATGATCCTTCAGGGTCAGGGTTCCTGATTCATGAAAGAGTCTGCAAGACATTCTTCAGGATACAGAAGAAAGTGACTGAACTGTCTTTAAATTTTCCTGCTTCATGGAAATGTCTGCTGAATACTGTGGGCCTGTAGGTTGAAGATGGATGCCCCAACGGTACAGAGGAACTTTGGTTGACTGTCCAGGCAGCGAGAGGTCTCTGTCACTTTTAGAGTTTTGGAAGTTGCTTACTTCTCATTTACTTAGGTATTATTATACCCTTCTGGAGTCTTTGATGGAGTTGAAGAATAGATAGTTATAGTGTTTTCCATTGTTATGATAAAAAATAAAATAGATCTAAATATGGTAACTGTGGTTCTTGCTTGATAACTGTTTTGTTATATGTAATTTTACTATGTTAAAGTTAAAGCCTTCCTTTTTGTTTGAACAGAAAAAGGGGAAATGGTGTAGGAGGTCCTTCTGTATTTCTATTGCTTTCATTGGTTAACTAAAGAGACTGCCTTGGCCTTTTGATAGGGCAGCCCTTAGGTGGGCGGAGTAGACAGAACGGAATGCTGTGAGAGAAAAGGCAGTGTGACAGATGCCATGCTTCTCCGGACCAAGATGGACACTGGTTAGACTCATGCCAGTAAGCCACATCCTCATGTTGATACACAGATTAGTACATATGGGTTAGTTTAAGATGTAAGAATTGGCCAAGAAGAGGGTAGAACCAATGGGCCAGGCGGTATTTCAATTAATACAGTTTCTGTTTATTTATTTCAGGTATAAGCTAACCAGGCACCGGGAACACAGCCCTCTCCTTACTATAGAAAAATGAAGAAGGGCTAGAGGTATGGAAATCTCCCAAGACCAACTTCTTGGAGAGGGAGATTATGCTGACATACAATGGCAATCATGGCCACCCCCTGGATTTATGCAGCTTTGGATGCTTGGGACTGAATTGGAGAAATAAGAAATAAAATTGAGTCATTTACTAAAGTTACACATGGCCCAGAGGAAGCTTTTGTGGATTTCTTACAAAGACTAACTTCAGCAGTAAACAGAATAATAGCAGACTCAGAAGATAGACACATAATAATTAAATCTCTGGCTTTTGAAAATGCTAATGCACAATTCAAAAGGGTAATTAGGCCATTAACACAAGATCAACACCCTTGGAGGAGTGGATCTGAGATACAATTAATATTGAATCTCATGACCATGATGATGCATGAATAGGAGAAGAGATTTCCAGAGGTTTGAGGAAAAATTGAAATGTCAAGTTGTTTCAATTGTAGCAAACACAGTCAGTCACCTAAAAAATGATTATAACCATGGCGTTCCTTAAAAAAAATGCTTTTTCTAGGCATAATTCAAACAGAATATCTCTCCCAGATTATGCAAAAGCTGTGGCCAGGACAGGCATTGAACAAATAAATGAAGGTCAACAAGGACAGTCAGGATAACCCTTTGCTATTGGGAAATGCCTTAAGGGGATTCTTGCAGGCCCCATGACAATTTAATTCAGTCATTTCCTGTAACCATAGAGAAAACTCCTTCCCAGAGCAATTAAAGAACCTAATGCCTATAATAAGAAACCATACTAAACTGGAAGACAGAAAATCTATAGAGGAGAGAAAAAATGCAGGAAAAACCATAAAGCAAATATTTTAGCAAACTTCTATAAATGAACAAAGACAGAATTTAAAAATAAGAATAAATGATGTTGTCATCGAAGGTCTAGTAGACACTGGTGCAGATGTCACAATAATTGAGCCAGAATCTTGGCATCCAAATTGACCTCTTCAAGAGGTAAATATTCAGTTTTTAGGGACTGGAACTTTATCTCAGGTAAAACAGAGCACAAGATTGGTTGAATGTATAGGGCCAGAAGGACAAAGAAGAAAAATTAAAGCGATATATGGCTAACATAGCAATGAATTTGTGGGGATGTGATTTGTTATAGCAAAGGAACACTCAGATAAGCTTTCTCTCAATCTTAGAAGCAAACTAGACATTAACATATGTTTCTGGGAAAAATACTGAAGGTATTAAAAAGAACAGTCACTGACCATTCAAGATGCACAAGAACAAGACACAACACCTGCTGATAATTCAAAGGAACCAACAACCTTAGCTTTAAAATGACTGATAAGACAAATCTGTATGGGTTGTGCAATGGCCTTTAACAGAAACTGCAGGTCACAGAACAGTTGGTACAGAAGCAGTTAAATGCTCAGAATACTGAAGAATCAGCCAGGCCTTGGAATTCTCAAAGTTTGTTATTAAAAAGAAATATGGGCAAAAGAGAACGGAAACAGATCTAAGAGCTGTTAATAAGGTGATTCAGCCAATGGGCTCTCTACAGTCTGGAATTTCTTTGCCTTCCTTATTACCCGGATGGCCTTTTATAGTTATTGATTTTAAAGAGTGCTTCTTCACTATATCTTTACAAGAAAAGGACAGAGAAAATTTTGCCTTCACAGAGCCTACTTATAATAATTCTCAGCCTGCTAAGAGATATCAATGGAAGATTCTCCCACAAGGAATGTTAAATAGTCCATGCTGTGCCAATATTTTTTAAGTCAACCATTGGAAATGATATGTAAGCAATTTCCTGAATCTATAGTTTACCATTACATGGACAACATTTTGATATCTGATTGAAATAGCGAGACCTTAAAAAAATATTTAAATAAAGAAAATTTTGCCTTGTTGGGGATTACAAATTGCTCCTGAAAAAAATACAAAGAGGAGATTCTGCTAATTATTTTCATAATCAAATAGGTTTACAAAAATTAGACTCCATTAGGAGGGATAGATTGCAGACTCTTAATGACTTCCAAAGATTGCTAGGAGACATTTCCCATGTATGGTGCACTATTGGAATAGGTCCTGATGACCTAAATAATTTAAACAAAACCTTAGATGGTGATAAGGGCTTATATAGTACCAGGGAATTATCAGCTAAAGAGTAGAGAGAATTGATTTTGATTGAAGAGAAATTACAGAAGACACATATGGATCATGTGAATTTGAATCTTAACTGCATTCTGTTAATATTACAATTAAAACATCCCCCTCTAGGAATTTTAATGCAGAAGGAAGATATTATCTCAGAATGGATATTTTTACCATATAAACAAAATTAAAAATTAAAAACTCACGTGAAAAAACGTCTCTGAGTTAATCTAAAAGGAAAAATGAAACTTTGCCAAATAGCAGGAAGAGACCCAGCAGAAATTGTAGTGCCTTTTAATAGTGATGAAATTGACAAATTATGGGCAGAAAGTAAACCCTGGCAAAGAGGTTGCAGTAATTTTGGCAGGAGAGACTAACAACAAATATCCCCAAAGCAAGAGAATTCCATTTATAAAGAAAACTAACAAAAATAAAACAAAACAATGTATGGGAAAAAAAAAAGAAAACTAACTAGATCCTTCCTCACATTATACAGGAAACATCAAAACCTGGAGCCCTTACATTCTATATTGATACAAATAAATCAGGAAAGATAGGTAACAAATCAGAAAATTTAAGTAAGGTGGACATAAGCCCTTATATGATTCTACCCAAAAGTTAGAATTATATGCTATTCTCAAGATATTAGTGGACTTTACAGAAACTCTCAAAATATTTACTGATTCACAAATGCAGAAATAGTTGTTTTGCAAATTGAAACCACTAAATTTATGCTAGGTGATACAGAATTGATTTTATTAGTTAATTAGTTACAAAAATAATCAAAAATAGGAATCATCCCATATATATAACACACATCCGATCCTATACAGTTCTGCCATGCACTCTATCACAAAGTAATAAAGAAATTGATCAATTATTGATTTTTAAATGTCCTAGAGTCCTCAGAATTTCATAGAAAACATCATAATAGCAAGGGATTAAAAAAAGGACTTTTCCATTACCAAGATAAGGAAATGTCCTACTTGTTATTTATACCACCAAACTCCACTACATGCAGGAAGTAACCCAAAGGGTACTCAAAGAAATGAAATCTGGCTGATGGATGTGTTCCATTTTGTAGAATTTGAAAAATTAAAATATATCAAACACACCACTGATATCATCTATTCAGGTTTTCAATGGGCAACTGCTTTGAGTTCAGAAAAGGCTGATTCAGTGACCATAAATTTGCTAGACGTTACATCCATAATGGGTATACCTGTACAAATAAAGACAGACAGTGCTCTAGCATAAGTCTCTAAGAAAATGGAACTGTTGTTTGCTTATTATAATATAAATTATATTACAGACATAACACACAATCCTATAGGGCAGGCAGTTACAGAAAGATCAAATTTAATTCTAAGGGGTATGCTAAATAAAAAGGAGTAATAAAGACACCCCCCAGAAATAGATTGCATAATGCTTTATTAACTTTGAATTTTCTAAATACTAATAAGAAAGGAACAAAGCTGCTGAAAGATGTTAGACAGTAGAATAAAATATGGAATTAAATCAATCAGCATACGTTAAAGATGTGTTGACCTCATAATGGAAACCAGGCTCCATGTTATACTAGGAAAGGGGATTTGCTTTTGCTTTCACAGGAGAAAACTATAGATACCATCAAAATTGATAAAGACTTGATTTGAACAAGAGATACCCTTGATTAGAAAGGTAATATTTAATCAAACAGCATAAACTACCTTTAAGTTAACAAATGGTTTTCTCATTTTGTCAGATATAACTTGCCATAAGGGAACCTCCCAAAAGACTAGGGTTGGTGAAGGGTTTTGTTTTTGTCTTTTCAAGATAACGAAGGCCTCCAGCTAAGGAATTTGAAGACCACTGGACAAGTAAAACATCTGAAGAAAAAGGACAAATCATCTGGAGAAAAATGTCCTAAGTAAAACTAATTTATCCTACTAGTATATCACATCTCCAACAGGATACAATTTTATAAATCTTCCCAAATGTCTAGGGTTTTTTTTGTTTTGTTCTGTTTTTTTTTTTACTTTACAGAATCATAATGCAAATAGTCTTTTTGTAGTCCCAGATAATTAAAAATTAAAGCTGGCTTTTAGAATTGGAGTGTGGCGCCCTCCTTCTCTAAACCAAAATATACTTGTTAAAGTAAAATTCAAAATTTCTGTCTCATGTCAGGAGAGCCACCTGCTATGGGACAGAAGAAAAACAAAAAAATTAAAGGACTACTTTATTACCACTAATCTCATAATGCTTTATAAGATCAAAATATATATCTTTTAAAGTTTTTTATCATAATATTAATGGTCATATAGAGTATTAACTAACTCTAGAAAAATGTTTCATGTACCTTCCTGTACATGATTTCAGGTTTGAGTCTCTATCAGGTAACTAGGAATTAAATTCTTTTACTCTGGAAACTCTCTGAGATCTGCTGCATATGACATTTAAAATAAATCTTGACCCAGAAAGACAAATAAAATATGTGCTACTCATGAGTGACTTTTAGACATAAAGCAAAGAAAAACCAGCCTACAATTCACAATGTTAGAGAACCTAGACAACAAAGAGGATCCAAGAGACACATACATAGATCTAATATACATGAGAAGTAGAAAAAGAAGAGATCTCTTGAGTAAATTGAAAGCATAGGGATCCTGGGAGTGGGTAGAAGGGGGAAGGGAGGAGAGCAAAGAAAATTATATAGCTCAATAAAAACAATAAAATATTTTTAAAAAGTTATCCTTTAAAAAGTGTTTTAGGGAGGGTGGAGATGGAGGAAAGGTGAATATTGGAGAAGGGAATAAGATATTTACATTATTGGAGTCATTTTAGGACTGGCAAGATACTTGGCTCTAGAGGAGATCCCAGGTGTCCACAGGGATGTCCCCAGCTAGGTCCTTGGGCAGCAGAGGAGAGGGTGCCAGAACTAGCATTGTCCCATAGTCACACTGATAAATATCTTGATCACATCCATAGAAATTTCGTCCAATGGATGGAGCTAGAGGCAGAGACACACAATCACACCAGAGCAATGGATTGAGCTCCCAAGGTCCAGTCGAAGAGCAGAAGGTGGGAGAAGATGATCAAGGAAGTTAGGACCGTGAGGGGCTGGACCACCCACTGAGATAGTGTGCCTGATCTAATGGGAGCTCACCAAATCCAGCTGGACTGGGACTGAATGAGCATATGATCAAACTGGACTCTCTAAATGTGGCTGCCAATGAGGGCAGAATGAGAAGCCATCAACAATGACACTAAGACCTATCTCCTCTGCATGTATTATCTTTTTGGGAACCTAGTCGATTTGGATGCACACCTTCCTAGGATGGGATGGAGGGGGGAGGGTCTTGGACTTCCCACAGGGCTGGGCACCATGCCCTCTTTTAAGGAAGCTAGCTGAGAGGATCCAGTCTTCCAGACTATTCTAGCCAGGAATTGAGAGAAGCCCTGCACTTTCCCATTACACAGAAACTGGACAACAAATGATATGACTACCTCTCCCAGGACTTGACAATTAACCCGAATTTTTCTTTTCACGATCCCCTAAAGATGACATCACCCCCAGATGGAAGTAAATTTAAGAACACAACACCCATGTTCTCAAGAGGTGGGGGGGGGGTTTTGGTTTTTGTTTTTTGGTTTTTTTTTTTGTTTTTGGTTTATGGATATCTGTCATTGCTTAAGGGATTGGTTACAAGTTGTTATTGGTTACAGTAAGGAAGAAAGTTAAACAAAGGAGAATAGATTTAGAGTTCTTGTTTTGAAAACAGGGGATATAGATATGATTGGATATAGGGTAGAGTATTGAATATACCCTGAACAGAAATAATAGGAGATATTGAAGTAGGATTAAAAGGTAGGTTATCAAATGTACTTTTAAACCAAAATAGCAACTACTAGTATTACATGTTTTATATTGGCTTGGATTTTTTACATACTGATACAAATTTGAGATTATTTTTGTTAGAACACACTGTACATACATTTCTAATCTTGTTCAAGGTATGGTACCTATGCAACTCATTTAACAACATAATGCAAATTTTTGGTCCTTAAACATTATTATTACCAACTATTTAAGATAATAAGGAAATGCAGGTTAGCAATTAGTCACCTATTATAATCAAACTTACAGTCATATTAGGTATGTTGTCAAGGTCAAACAGAGATATATTTAAGATAGAAAGGTCATCTTTAAACACATCAGAGATCTATAGAATATGCCATTTAAGATGTTTTAATAACATAGGTTCTTTTCTCTCTCTTTTTTTTTAATGAAAATAAGACATGTCTGCTCCTGGCAGAACCAATCTACTTCAGAGATGTTGGGCATCAATGAAACTCCACATGGAATTACTTTCTTTGTTGCAAAGTTTAGTCACTGGGCAAGTAAGTGTTCTTGCCTTGACTGCTGGCAGTATGCTGTACAAACTGGACAAGCAAGACATAAAAGAAAGGACTGCTGAACTTTGCCAAGACAAATTAGGATAGCACTTCAGAATATCCCGCTTCACAGAAAAGTTTGTCAGGTATGCTAGGTATGTAGGTCAAAGACAGATGTCCCAACACAGCAGAGGAACCTTGAGTGAATGCCCAGGCAGCTGTTATTGTCATTATCACATTTTTTTGGAAGTTGCTTGCTTATTTCTTTCTCTGGTCTCTGATGGAGTTGAAGACTTTATAGTTATAGCTTTCCTTGTTACCAGATTCAAAAAAGAAATTCACTAAAGAAATGTAAATTGTATAAGGTTGAGAGACATATAAAGTTTTAGTAATGCAAGTTAGAATACAAAATGAATTGTGTACAACCTTTTGTACTCACCAAGATAGGATAGATATGGAGTATTTTTCTGAATTTACATTTGTTAATATATTAAACATTGTTGATGTATTTATTGCCTGTATATATTGTATATGGTTATTATACTTATTGTATATAGTGTTTCTTATATTAGTTGTAACCTTCCTTTTTAAATTTTTAGGCAAAAACGGGGAAATGTGATACTTTTTTGTACAAATAAAGCTTGCCTGAAGAAAAGAGAGCAGAGCTAGCCACTAACTAATCATAGAGGTCTGAAGGACTGTACAGACAGACAGGAAGTGATACTGCTGAGCAGACAGGGGAAGTGATAATGCAGGAGGACAAAGGAACTTGGTCTCTTGTCAGCTGGGAAGTTGAGTAGGTAAGGTGGCTGTGGTTTTGCTTCGTCTCTCTGATTTCTCAGCATTTTCCCCTATATCTGACTCTGGGCTTTTATTATTAAGACCTATTAGCAGTCATGCTACAGATTAGTTACATATACATAGTAAGATATTGTGATGGGACCAAACCCAAAACATAGTATTGGTGTAGGAGGGCCCTTCTGTATTTTGGTTGCTTTTATTGGTTAATAAAGAAACTGCCTTGGCCTTCTGATAGGGCAGGACTTAGATAGACAGGATAAAGAGAACAGAATGCTGGGAAGGGGACAGAGTTAGAGAGAGCTGCCGCCATGAAGCCTGCCAGGTCAGAGATGCTGAATCTTTCCCTGTAAGCCACGACTCGTGGTGACACACAGATTATTAGAAATGGGTTAAACAAATATGTGAGAGTTAGCCAATAAGAGGCTTGAGCTAATGGGCCAGGCAGTATTTCAATGAATACAGTTTCTGTGTAATTATTTCGGGTATAAGCTAGCCAGCACCGGGCGGCGGGAGCTAGGTGGCCTCCGGGATGAAAAGCAGGGCCGCGCGCCTCTTACTACGTAGTATTCCTATTTATTTCTTATACACAATGCCAGAATGAAATTTCAAACTATACCATTAGTAATTCTCTACCTGACACAAAGTCTCAATCTGTGATATCTGCCATTTCTGTTACAATGCAGTGTTCAAAAAGATTGGAGTGTGAAACATTTTGGTTTGGAGATAATGAATAGTCAACCCTTAGGAAAGTGGGCTGAAAGATACCATGGATATCTAACAAACTCAGTTTGCAATGTGAGAAATTTTATAGGGCACATGATTTGTTTTTTCCAACAAGGACATGGATGAAGAGGAACAAAGGCAGAAAGACAGATGGGATAAATTAAACCTCACATCAGCATTGATTCAAGTGTGCAACCCTCAACCTGATAAAAGCAAATCATCTGTATGGAAGGACTATTATTATACATTCAAAATCGCTACAATTGTCCTTATTCTGATCATGGTGTACATGTGTGTTCATGATGTGTGCTGGGGAGCACATGTACTCACATCACACATGTGAACACACATGTACAATCATGGGATTGGTCCTCTCTTTATACCTTTATGTGAGTTCTGGAACTTCAACTCAGGTTTCCAGGCTTGCACGCCAAATGCCTATACCTTGCCAGCCCGAATTAAATATTTTGAAACAAGCAAAAGGACTTAGCTAAAGATATATACAGTGATTTGTTTGTAAAGGAATTGGTACGGTCTCCATGATTTCCTGATAAATTACTATAATCTCTTCCAAAAATGCTAGGGAAGAAATATGATTGACAGAATGTAAATGACACATCATCAACTCAGGTTAGTTACTACAATTGCTTCTCTTTTATTCATGTTGAAAAAGTCCTTCAGGAATCTATATCTGTATAAAATTAATTCTATTTTATACTATGTCATTAAGTATAAGCACTTCATGTAAACGAAAGACTCTGACTTCAATCCCCATCACCCATATGAAAAAGTCTGACATGAAAGCATATACTCATAATCCCAGGTATGCAGAGAGAAGCACTTGAAGATCTCTAGGGCTCAATGGTCAGTGTAGTTGGCCAAATCAACAAGTTTCAGATCACTAAGAGACACCATCTCAAAGAAAAGGTAGAACAAAACTGAAGAAATTGACAGATGAGTATGTCCACATAAATGAAAACACATGTTCATATACCCTCACATATGTGCACAATGCAGATATCAATACATAGATAGATAAATGCCATTAGAAAGTTTTAGAAACAATCAATACTTAGTAATAGAAAAAGAGTGTGAGAAAAAAAAATTCTTACCAAAAGCATCTTCAACTCCATCATAAAGCTCACTAGATCAGGAGAGTGCTTCAATCTCTAAATCAAAAGATTTTTCAATTAATAACTCATGCAATGAATGCTCCACTCACTGAAGCTGAAATGAATGTGGACAATGGATTAACTTCATCTAAATATTAACAGTATTAATTAGTGAGATATTGGTCATCACTTCTATTCCTGCCAATTTCATTTTGAAAGAGTAAATAAAACTTGTCTTTGTTTTTTATTGTGATAAACACAATTACCAAAAACAACTTGAAAAGGAAAGGGTTTAATTCCACTTAGAGCTGTAGTCTGTCTTGATGGCCAGGGACTCCAGGTAAGGACCAAATGCCAAGACCAAAGCAGAACACTGCTTATGGCCTTGCCCCCGGAGCATGCTGAGCTTGCTTTCTCATACCATCCAGGACTACCTGCCAGGGGTGGTATCATCTCTGTGGGCTGCACCTGCCACAGCAGTCACTAATCAAGGAAATTCCCCACTAACCTGCTGACAGACCATCTGATGAAAGTAAGTTCTTGACTGAGGTTCCTCTTCCCAGAAGCTCAAGCTTGTGTCCACTCAAGTTGATTAAAACTATTTAGTCTACTTGAGTGAAATGTAGTGAATAGTGGATGAATTCACATAAAACTGCACACTTGCCTCCATTTCTTCAGTACTCATCACTAAAAACTTAGGAAGGCATTATTTTAAAAGGAGAAGGGCAGAGTAAAGAGATGTGAACAGAAAGAGGAACATAAAATATAAAATTCTAACTTCTAAAGTCTAGTGTAAAGGTTTGAAAGAAAATGGCCCCCAAAAGGAATGGCACTATTATGAGGTGTGACCTTGTTGGAGTAGGTGTGGTCATGTTGGAAGAAGTATGTCACTGTAGAGGTAGGCTTTGAAGTCTCATATATGCTCAAGCTACCGCCCAGTGTCATAAACTACTTCCTGTAGCCTGAAAGACATAAAACTCTCAGCTAAATTTCCAGCACTATGTCCGCCTGCACAACACCATGTCATGCCATGATGATAATAGACTGAACCTCTGAACTATAATAACGTAACTACATTTAAATGTTTTCATTTCTAAGAGCTGTCAAGGTCATGGTGTCTCTTCACAGCAATAGAAATCCTAACTAAGACACCTAGTTAATGTAGTAACGAAATTTATTAATAATAGTGAACACTTTGCTTCTTGATCTTTAAGACCATGGATAGCCATTCTCATCCTTTCACAGCAAGGTCACCCTAACATAAAAAAGGAAACATTCAATAAAAAAACTATTAAAATTAAATGGCAAAAACAGCTTTCCCTTATAAAATAGAATGAATATTTCAGAGATCTGGTGTACAATTTCTGCCAAACCTTTTATTATGAAAATAACTACATGATGTGGGAGTCTCCTCTGTGTGCTGTGATTACCATTAATGAATAAAGAAACTGCTTTGGACCTACAGCAAGGCAGAACATAGGTAGGCAGGGAAAACTAGGCTGAATGCTGGGAGAAAGAAGGGCAGAGACAGAGAGAAGTCATGGCGCCACCAGAGATAGACACTGGGAACTTTAGCTGGTAAGCCACTGTCACGTGGCAAAACACAGTTTAATAGATATAGGTTAAATTAATATGTAAGAGTTAGCCAATAAGAAGCTAGAGTTAATGGGCCAAGCAGTGATTTAATTAATACAGTATCTATGTGATTATTTTGGGTCTAAGCTAACCAGGTGGCCGGGAACCAACAAGCAGCCAAACTCCAACAACAACTACAGAATAAACAGTAACATCTTAGAATGTTTTCTTAGAATACTACATCATTTCTCTGCTGAAAAAATACTGCTTGCTTTATGTTTCTGTTTTACATTGTGATGCATTGCACTAGCCACACATTGTTTTAAACAAAGCTAAATGGAAACCTGTTCCATGTTTTCAGAAGAGAAAATTAAAAGCTTAAGGTATTTGAACAGCACATGATGGCAAGGCACCCATATAACATGGTTCTGGTGGAGCACATGCCTGTAGAGTAAATCTGACATGACTGGTGCTTTTATGTGGAACAACTTGTAGCAAAGCCTGCGAGCCATAATCCAGCAGCTAAACATGGCCTTGTTTTATAATGAGTTCT
The DNA here is from genome assembly GCA_004026605.1 of Ondatra zibethicus. Lineage (NCBI taxonomy): Eukaryota > Metazoa > Chordata > Mammalia > Rodentia > Cricetidae > Ondatra > Ondatra zibethicus. The sequence continues at coordinate 219,151 of PVIU01000501.1, read as the reverse complement.
ACTAGAATGCAGCTCTACCCCTGTGTCTTTCACTTAAGGCTCTTTAGGTGTTGCTGTCAGAACAGAATACCACAAATGACAGGGCTTGGTTGTTTATAAAACATGAACAACCTTTATAATAAGTTTGTTGACTGTTTGAGTCACATATACTGAAAACAGTATAAGAGAACATTTGTAACATTTAATTGAACCTTGAAAAAAAATTGAATGCTGAGTTTTCTCTGACCAGCTAGAAGGCAGGGGGATATAAGTGATGGCAACTCTAGAACTCTTCTCTCAGAGTAAGCATAGAGAAATGAGGTATTTGTCCCACTGTTTGCTTAGTCCCTATGAGTGCATTTCTCAGGTGATTTAAATGACTGAATGGACTCATTCTAAATTTTCCATGTACAATATAAATTAGCAACAATGAGGGAGCAGAGTAGAGAGAGTAGAGATAATCTCAACATTCCATTGAAGCAATGCTGAGCTCACACAACTAGCAAAAGAGTTTGCGCTCTTCTACTCAACCAGGTTCATATCCCAAACTCCTCTGTGACCCAGTAGTGCTTCCTGGAGGGTGAGCGTCCTTGCCTGTTATCACCATAACTTATCTTTAACACAGAACGTAATACAGAACCTCAGGATAAACACACAAAGGAAAAGATTATTAAAACAAGTGAAATTCTACTAACATTTACTTTTCTGGAAAAGACATTCCACCATTTGACTTATTTCAGTAATAATTTCATTTCTAATGTTTTATAATCTCCCAATGACTTTTTAGATAGGGTACAGCAAGCACTAAGAATAGCTAAATTAATGTTGTCAAACTCTCTCCTCAGTCGGCTCCTCTCTTTATGATAGGTCACAGGGACCTAAGTGACTTCCTTTTCACCTTACCTCTTCATAAACCAGAACTACAAATCCATTATTGTTATACACAGCCTAGGTCCAGGTTTTTTTTCCTATCACAAGTTTATCTGCAAGTTTAGTAGAGAAATCAACCAGGAAATACATATGGATGGGGTGACCATATTTGAAAGCATAAAGTCTCAAGACTGGAAATCAATTTCAAACCTCAATGTTGCCTTGACATTTTCTGAGGATTCCAGCAATCATTTTACATAATGCGCAATCTTTAAAACACTTGAAAAATACAAAACACAGCAATTAATAAATTAGCTTGTTTACAAACCAGGGCTTTAGAGCGCAAATTTAGTAATTTCTATCCTCATTTTGAATCATAAAACTATTAACATACTTACTTGTTGGACTATTTGACGGTATTCATTAAGTATATTTTTCAGTTGCCAGCTAAACAGTAATCTACAATTTTAAAAGGGAAAATGGTTTATTCATTGTTTGCTTTTACAAGGAGAAAAATATATTTTATGCTATGAAACATGTACATATACTCAAAAATCATATAAGCATAATTTTAACAAGTAAATAAAAATAATGACCACTCACACTGCTGAAAGTCTTATCACTTCAAACATATCAGTAAGAAGCATGCTAATAACACACCTTTTCTAAACTATAACATGTTCAAATAAAAACTCCATTGAAGTAGACACTTTATCATAGTAGGAAGATATAATACACAGTTTAAATCATAATATATCAAATACACATTTGAAAAGGCTGTGTATAATTTATTCTTCAAATTACAGATTAATGTAACTGAACAGATACTTTTAATCATATAGGTGTTGATAAGTTTATCACCCCCAGCTTACCATAACTCAGAACATGATATTGGTAGATCAGTAACTTTTTTAAGAAATTACTTTAATTATCTAGATGTAGAAAGTCTGAGTTTAGGGTTGCATAGATGGCTTAGGGGTTAAGAGCACTGGCTGCTCTTCCCGAAGATCTAGGTCAGACTGTCAGGACCCACATGGTAATTCATAACTGTTCCTTGGGCAATGGGCATTCATGTGGTTCACAGACATACACACAAACAAATCACTCATATACATGAAATAAAAATAAGTAAGTTGGACAGGTGTGGTGATACATACCTTTGACTCTAACACTTGGGAGGCAGAGACAGGGGGATCTCTGAGCTAGAATGTAGGGGGCTATTCAATTCACATTTTGAACCCCAAATCTGGATTTCTATTGATTAAATAAAATTATCCTTGGATCAGGAGGCTAAGTTAGCAACTAGTTGACAGAAAGTAATCATAGAGCATAAGAGGGCATCTGGAAGAGATAGAGGAAAACAGGTAGAAGTAGGGAGAAGTTTGAAGTGACATGGCTTTTTCTGGTTTGACAGAGATAGCAGCAATGAGAGGCTGCTAGTCAGCCTCTCTGAGCTCACAGGTTTTCACCCCAGCCTTTGAATCTCAAGTCTTATTTATAAATAGAACAGCAGAGATTTAGTTAAGCTTCCTTTAGCAGTAGCAACAGGGCTGGTGCCTGTGGGATCAGGCCCTGCCCTGAGTGGCAAGGTTGCTGCTAGAAGGGCAGGCCAGTAACTGCAGTTTTGCGACTGCTGGAGGAAATATCATTAGATTAAGGCATAGCCAGGGTGCCGAAATTAAAACAACATTTGGGTGCCACACATGGACAGAGGAATCATGCCAGCCAGTTATTCTGCAGTTGCTGCTTGGGCCTTTTCACACAAGCACTGACAGAAAGAACTTCCACTTGCCAGTACTCCAGAAAACAGGCTTGCACTTGGAAATTGCAGGAAGGGCTTGTGTTCACTGCCGAAACTGCACACAGACAGTAGAAGTCAGGTGATTTGACGAGATACCTAGGAAATCCTTAGAGGATAGTTAAAAAATATTAAAAAGAAAATCTTTCCCACATTAAGAATGGAGAACATTATAATGCAGGGACTCTGTATAGCACTACAAAGTATGGTTTGAAAATTGAAATTTTAAATGAAGGGAGAAATGACTTAGATGGGATTGACATTATGCCCATTGTAATTACTAACAGTTTGGAAATTTTAAAAAGTGGCTTGATAAGTTTGCCAAATATGATAATTTGACTGATGAGATGCAAACCTTAGAAAAACCAGTGAAAATAAGAAAATTTGATTTATAAGATACAGACTTTAGAAAGACTTACTAATGAAAATGAGAAAAAAATTGGATAATAATATACAAGTCTTAGACTTAATATTGATAAAGACACAATCTTTAGAAAGACCCACTAATGAAAAAAACAAAAATACTTAGACACAGACAGAGGAATTTAGAGCAGAACCTACCTCTCCACTGTATTATGAAACTGAAGAGCAGTGGCCTAAGGCTATTAGAATACAAATCTTAATTTATCCAAATTACCGTACAAGAATGGCTACCAGATAACAGGTACCCCAAGGTGACAGAGAAGTTAACTGAAATAATGTATAAATGCTAGCATTTAAGAGATTTAAGGAAGCAGTTATTTTATATGATATGCATTCATTATCTGTGGGACAGATGTTAAAGTCATCAACAACTTGGAACAGAACTATTCCACAAGACTGGAAAGATTTAGTTACAACAGTATTGAAAGCTGATCCTCAGTTAAAATGGAAAACATGGTGGAGAAAGGAAGCAAGGGTTCTAGAGCAATGAGGTAGGGCTAGAGGTCATGACATTTCCCAAGACCAGCCTCTAGCTGAAGACCAGTATGCTGATTTGCAAAGAAAGTCTATATTTGATGATAACACCTTGGATCTAAGCTGTATAGCAGCTTTGAATGCTTAGGACAGAGCTGAAGAATCAGGAAAGAGGACCGGTTCACTTACTAAAATTATACAAGGCCCAAAAGAAACCTTCACAGATTTTTTTACAAAGACTGACCTCAGCTGCAAACTGAATGATATCAGATGCAGATGTTAGAAAAATGTTGATTATTTGGGTTTTGAAAATGCTAATTCAGAATGCAAAAGGATGATTAGGACTTTAAAGACCAGATCAGCACCCATAGATAAGTGGATCCAAACTACAGCTGATACCGACTCTCACACTTGTGATGATACTTGGGGAGGAGAAGTAAAATTCCTAAAAATTTCAAGAAAAATCAAAAGGTCAGATATTTTAACTGTAGTAAACTAGGTCTCATGAAGAAGGATTGTAGGCAAGGTGTTCCTAGAAATAATGTTTTTTTCTAGAAATAATTAAAATGAAAGGCCCCAGCCTTCTGGAATATGTAGAAGGTATGGCAAAGGCTGCCAATGGACTAATGAATACAGATCAACATGGGACAGGCAAGATAACCCATTGTCAAGAGGAAACACCTTAGTAGGCCTCTTACAATCCCCAGTGTCAAATTGGGTTCAATCATTCCCTGTCAGCATTGGGAAAACCCCTCCACAAAGCAATTAAAAGACTTACTGCCTGTTATTACAAACTTTACTGCTCTGGATTGCAGAACAGGTTCAATAGATAAAACAAAATTTTCAGGAGATCATAAAACAAGTATTTTTGCACACTTCTATAAATGATCAAAGACCAAAATAAATATAAGTCAATGGCATCGACTCAGAGTGTTTCATAGACACGTGTGCAGATGTAACAATGATTTCACCAGAATTTTGGCATCTGGAGTGGCCTCTTCAAGAGGTTCAGCCTCTAGGGATTGGAACTTTATCTCAGGTAAAATAAAGTGTAAGATGGGTGAAGTATATAGGACCAAAAGGACATATAGGAAAATTAAAACTACATGTGGCTAACATAATAATGAATATATGGGAATGTGATTTGTTGTAGCAATGGAAAACACAGACTAACATTCCTCCATTATCAAAAATAAACCATAAACTAATGTATATTTCTGAGAAAAGTATTACAAGATATTATCAAGGACAGTCACCTCTGTTGATTGTATATAAGCGGGGCAAAACAGCTGTTAATCTTTTAAGGTACTAACAGCTCTATCTTTAAAATTGTTAATTGATGAATTGTTTAACTGAGTGTGGAACAACAGCTTTTTAAATCAGAAAAATTACAGGCATTAGAACAGCTGGTACAGGAGCAGTTAAATGGTCAACATATTGAAAAATTGACCAGTCCTTGCAATTCTATTATATTTCTTTTTCAAAAGAAATCTGAAAAATGTAGAATTTTAACAGATTTAAGAGGCATAAATAAGATCATTCAAGCATTAGGCTCTTAACAGCCTGGAATTCCCTTGCCTTCTTTATGGTCTATTATAGTGACTGATTTAAAAGAACGCTTTTTTTTATTATACCTTTACAGGAACATGATAGAGAAAAAAATTGCCTTCATGGTGCTTACGTAGAATAACTCCAGCCTGTTAAAAGATACCACTGGAAGATTCTGCCATATGAAATGTTAAACAGCCCCACCTTGTGTCAGTATTTTGTACAACAGTCACTAAAACTAATTCATAAGCAGTTTCCTCAATCTTTAATTTACCATTATATGAATGATATCTTATTGACTGATTCAGACACAGATGGTTTAGCAAAAAATGACTAATGAGGTATAAAGAATTTTGCCTTGTTGGGAATTATAAATTGCTCCTGCAAAAACACAATGAGGAGATTCTATTAATTATTTAGGATATAATAGAGGTTTGCAGAAAATTCACCCATACAAAGTACAAATCAGGAGATATCAATTACAAACTTAATCATTTTCAAAAATCTCAGGGAGAGAGTAACTTATTCAACCATAAGTGAATTAACAACTCAAGGACTAAGTAATTTATTTCGAACCCTAAAAGGTGATAAAGACTTAAAAAGTCCAAGAAAATTATCAGATGAGGCTGAGAAAGAGTTGGTTCTGGTAGAAAAGAAATTTCAGAATGCACATGTGGATTATTTAGATACAGAACATGGTTGCATTCTTGTTATTTTACAATCTACTCATTCTCCTACAGGAATTCTTATGTAGAAAAAATATAATATCTGAGAATGGATGTTTTCACCACTCAAACAAAGTAAATAATTGAAGACCTATGTAGAAAAGCTTTCTAAATTGAATCTAAAAGGAAAATGGAGACTTGGTCAATTAGCAGGAATAGATCCAGCAGGAATTATGATACCCTTACTAATGCTGAAATTGCCTTATTATGGGAAACAAATGAGCATTGGCAAAGCGTCTGCAACAATTTCTTGGGAGAGATTAGTGACAAATATCCCCAAAACAAGAAACTTAAGTTTATAAAAAGAACTAATTGGATTCTCCCTCATATAATAAAGAGAATACCCATTTCTAGATCACCTACATTCTATACTGATGCAAATAAATCAAGAAAGGCAGGTTATAAATCAGGAAAATTAAGTAAAGTGGCTCAAAGTCCTTATGATTCAGTTCAGAAATCAGAATTATAAGATATTCTCATAGTGTTATTAGATGTTCCAGAAAATCTTTATATAGTTACCGAATCTCAATATACAGAAAGTGTTGTTATAAATATTGAAATTTCTGAACTTATTCCAGATAATTCAGAATTAACCTTGTTATTTATTTGACTGCAAGTAATCAGAAATAGAAATTATCTTTGTATAAAACACATATCAGATCCCAGGTCCTCTAGAACAAGGTAATGATGGGATTGACCCGTTATTGGTAGGAAATGTGTTAGAAGCCTCTTAATTTCATTAGAAACACCATTGTAAAAGGATATGAAGAAAGATTTTTCTATCACTTGACAAGCAAAAAAATAATATAAGAAATGCCCTACTAGTTCTCTGTACATCAAACTCCAGTACCTGTAAGAAGTAACCCAAAAGGTATGCAAAGAAATGAAATTTGGCAAAAGAATGAGTTTCATTTTGTAGAGTTTGAAAAATTAAAGTATGTGCACCATACCATAGATTCAGGATTTCAATGGGCAACTATTGAAGTTCTTAAAAGGCTGATTCTATATACATTTATTAGAAGTCATGGCCATTATTGAAATATCTGTACAAATTAAGACTGGCAATGTTCTAGCACATGTCTCTAGAGAAATAAAACAGTTTTCTTCATATTACAACATAAAGCATATTACAGGTATACCACACCACCCTACAGGACAAGCAGTTATAGAAGCAAATATAATTAATAAAAAGAAAGGGGTAATACAAACCCCCAAGATATACATTATACAATGCTTTACTAAGCTTGCTTAAATATTAATTAAAAAGGAACAACAGCTGTAGAGAGACAATTGATGATAGAAAAAACTGCTGAATTAAATCAGCCTATATATTTTAAAGATGTGTTGACTTCAGAATGGAAACAAGGATATGTATTACACTGGGGAAGAGTTTTTGCTTTTATTTCCATAAGAGAAGAAAAGCTATAGATACCATCAAGATTGATAAAGATTAGATTAGAACTGGAAAGACCTCTTGATTAGGAGAGGTGATAGTTTATCAAACAGCTTGGATATTGAATCTAAAGTATAAGACTAATAAATGTTTTTGATTGACAAGTTAAAAAAGTTTTTGTTTTTTTTTTTTTTTACTGTTAAAAGATAATACTTTCATTTGCCAAAAGACACTTTGCCTTAACAAAGATATAACCTAACAAAAAAAGGAACTCTCCAATGTAAGGGTTAAGAAATGATTTTGGTTTTGTCTTTCCAGGAGAATAAAAGCATCCAACTCAGAAATCTGAAGACTATGGACAAATGAGACATCTGAAGGACAAATCATCCAGAGAAAAATGTTCCAAAAATAGAGTAAAATTGGCCCAATGATATACCATATTTCCAAACAGATAAAATTTCATAAATCTTCCCAAGTATTTGTTTCTACTGTTCTCCATAAACATAAAAGACAAATGGTCTTTATGTAGTCCCAGCTCAATTAAAAATTAAAAATTAAAGCTAGCTTTGGAGTTGGAGCATAGTTCTCTCCTTCTCTAAACCCAAGCATGCTTGATAAAGGGAAATCCAAAATCTCTGTCTTATGTCAGAGGAAACACCTGGTGTGGAATAGAAGAAAAACCAAAATTAATGGACTATTCTATTGCCACTAATCAAATAATTGTTTGGTTTTATTTTCAATCTTAAAAACTTTTCTTAGGCTATAAATATTATCCCAAAATTTGTAATATTAATATATATATGTACATATACATATACACACATATATTTAAACTTTCTGTCATGATATTAATGGTCATATAGAGTACTGACTATCTCTAGAAAAGTCTTCATCTAGCTGCCTGTGTGTGATTTTGGGCTTGAGTCTGGAGCAGGTAAGGAGGAATTAAGTCTGTGTACACCAGATATTCTTAATAGATTGTGGTTCTTTAAACTCTCTGAGATGTGCTGCATATAACAGTTAAAATATTTAAGTATTTTGCAGTGAACAGTGAGCATTCCTAATAGTAACCTTTGAAGTCGCCAAAAGAATGATGGGGCCCCAAAATGATGACTCCACCTGGTTTGTAGTAACACCAGTAAGCTGACAAACTATAAACTGCTCAATAGTTTCAAGGTGGTTAGCTGATATGGTCCATCCTTACAGAATTCTACAGCCAGGACTTCAGATAAGCCCTTCATTTTCCTAATCTGTGGATAACCAATGTTATAGCAAGTTTTCCCAGGACTTGATCATTATCTCAATCTTCTCAGGGTCCCATAAAGATGAAGTAGCCCATATACAACAGGAAGTAATTTTAAGAATATGGCATCCACATTCCCAAGAGATAGAGTGGGTGGTTTTTAGTCACTGCGTGGGTTATGAAGGCTTATTGTCATTTAGGAGGTGTTGGTTGCAAACTGTTACTGATCATGGTAAGGGAAGAAACTAAACAAGGGAAGCTGTACTCAAGCACGTCTTTCTGAAAGAAAAAAGGAGGATATGGAAAGGATAGGATAAAAGGTAGATTATTGAATCTACTTTAAAAAGGAACTCAAATTAATCTCAAATATTTTACATTGGTATGGACTTTGTATACAAAAATGTTATTTTTGTGAGAGTATATTCTATGTTCCTACTCATATTCATATATATATATATATATGTATATATACGTTCCTACTCTTCTTTAAGGTATTTTTGCATATTGATAGAAATTTAAGGTTATTTTTCTTATACTGTATATATGTTTCTACTCTTGTTTAAGGTATTGTACCTATGCAGCCCATTTTAGAATGTAATATATAATTAAGAAATACAAGTTAGTAGTTAGTCATCTATGAAAATCAAACTTGAGTTATGTTATGTATGTTTTCAAGGTTAAACAGAGATATATTTTAGATAAATGCTCTTCAAACACTTCAGAGATACACAGAACATGGCATTTAAGATGTTTTAATAACCTAAGGCTTTTCATGAAAATGAGACACATTTGTACCTGGCAGCACCAATTTACTTCCAAAAAAGATGATAGGCACAAAAGAGCTTCCACATGGAGTTTGTTTTCAATGTGACAAAGTTAGCTACTGGGCAAAAAACTGCCCTTGCCTCGACATGACAATATGTTGTCCAAATTGGATAAGCAGAACACAAAAGAAGGTAACTGCTGAACTTTGCCATGTCAAAGTATGACAGTCCTTCCAATTTCCTACGTTTTAGAAAATTTTGTCCCATATACTAGGTCTGTGAACCAAAGATGGATGCATCAACATTATAGAGGAACCTTGGGTGACTGTCCAGGTAGCCAGCTATTTCTGTCATTTCTATAGTTTTGAAGTTGTTTGCTCTGCTCTTTCTGTTTACTCAAATAATAATATATCCTTCTCAGGTCTCTGATAAAGTTGAAGATGAGATTGTTATAGTTATAATTTTCCCTGTTACCAAATTCAGAAGAAAAAAATTCACATATGAAGTAAAAATTGTATAGGTTAAGAGACATAAAAGCTTAAATTTTTTATCTAAGAAAATATTTTGAGGTTTAAAATGATAGTTTTGAGTTGGTAAATCAAGTTAGGATAGGAAGTAAATTAGATACAAAACACTGGACTCACCAAGATAGGATGGATAATAGTTTCTTTAAATTTGCCAAATACAAATGGACTGAACATTGTGAATGTAATCCTTACTTGACAATTGTTCTTAATGTATATAGTTTTATTGTGTTAGAGTTTAAACCGTTCCTTTTTATTTAGACAAAAACGGGAAAATATTAGGGGATATTTAATCACACTATGAAACCCAAGTTTGCATTTGCATTGATTAAAAAAATCACCTTGGATCAAGAGGCTGAGTTAGCAACTAGTTGAGAGGAAGTAATCAAAGCGCATCAGGAGGCATCCAGGAGAGAGAGAGACAGGAAGTAGGAGGGAGGGATTTAGAATGATGTGACCTTTTCTGGTTTGGTGGAGTAGAAGCACAGGTATTTTGGAGAGGGCAGAAAGGAGAGAGGGTTAGCTAGTTGCTACTCAGCCTCACTGAGCTCATAGGTTTTCACCCCAGTGTTTGAATCTAAAGTCTTAATTTTTAAATAGAATGATATTTAGTTAAAGCTGCCTTTAGCAGCAAAGACAAGGCCGGTGCCTCCAGGAACAGAATTCCTGCCAGGTTGTGACCTGAAAAGCGGGGCTGCTATAGAGAAACAGGCTGGTAACTGCAGAGTAGTAATTGCTGGCTGAAATAGCATTAGATTAAGGTGCAGCCATTGTGCCAAAATTAAAACAACATTGGAGGTCATCCTGATCTACACAGGATGCTACAGGACAACCAAGAGAAATCCTGTCTTGAAAAACCACAAATAAATAAATAAGTAAGTAAAAATAAATAAATAAATAAACAAAGTCTGGATTTTCCAAACTACATCCTTTCTGGCCCACCACCATTCCCTCTAGTCTGTTAAACTCCATTCCCACCCCATCTCCTCTCTTAATAGCAAAGCAGTCTTTGCAACGATCCTTCTGTCAACAGCATTCTCACTAATACTTCCCACCCCTTGCCACCAACTTGGTCTCTTATTAATTATACGTTTACTATGGTGCTTCCTAGTTTATACTTCATATACTTTCTCCTCAAGGAATTAAGCTGCTTAAGTACAAATCAGCTTCAGAACTCCATGATTCTTCCTTCCAGATCCACCTATCTTTTCTACACAGCAATTTGTAATTCTCAATTTCCTTTTTCCTCACTCATTCATTACAAAACCCAAAGCTACCTCTACCTATGATCAGTCATAAAATCCATGTGTTTCTACTCTTAAACAGCTCTGGTTTCTTTTACTCACAGGCACTGAAAAGCAGAACTGAGGTGTGTGCCCTACCTTCTGAAGAGCTGTTTCTGAAACAGGCAATTTTACTGACACTGCATACCAGGACCAACATGACAGAATGGTTCTTCCCAAATTATAAGACTATGTGTATGCAATAAATATCACAGGAACACTCTGGAAGTCTTCTAATCCTTCACAATGTCCCCTTAAATCCCTACTGAGAACTTGTTAGGGAAGTATACACAATTGTTTTTTACTGCCTTTGATAAAAACAAAAAGAGAATTTCTGTGTTATCTTTGAAAAGTCACTGAGCAGTGGTTTGCAAAGGACAAACTGCTTTGGAAGAAGCAGAAATGTTGTGGGCACACTGGCACTATCTTGAGAAAAACTTCAAGAAAAACTCTCGTCAGCAGAACCATCTGACATGAGGCCACCTACTCCAATAACACATGGATGAAAGAAACCGCCACTTCACCTTGCATTCTTCAGTTGCAGATCTTTAGGCAGCACTATTCTAAGGTGAAAGTCGCTTCCCTGTGGAAAAGAAAGGTACAAATTTACTTCTTTCACTTAATTCTGAAAATTTAAAGTCACACAAAACATATTGTCCTATATGTCCTATATTTATAAAGAATATCAAGTTTAGTTAAAATTTTAAACTTTAAAAATATAAGCAACTATACACACACAGACACATACACACACACACACAAACGAGAAATCGCAGAACATTAAGATAGGACCTGGATTTTTAATGAAAAAGATATGAGGAAAAGAAATACTATGAAATTGTTAGTAAACATAAAAAATTATTTCTTAAAGTATAAATTCACCAAAAATAATATTGCTTCAAGTTGCTATGGATGAGGAAGAAAAAAATTACCATATACTTCAGTTTGCAATTTCTAAGTTTTAATAAAATGAAAATACAATGTTATATAACCTCAGCATTTAGACATAACGGATAATTTTAGGGGCTGGAGAGATGTCTCAGCTGGTCAACAGCTTGCTGTACAACCATGAAGATCTCAGCTCAAATCCTACCACCCATATAAGAAGCCTGTAACCCAGTTCTGTGTATGTGAAGGTAGGAGGATCTCTGGGGCTTGCTGGCCTCTGGTCTAGCTCCAAGTTTAATAAGAGACCATGTCTCAAAATAGCAGAGAATGACAGAGAAGGACAGTCAACGTCCACTGCAACATAAACATGCTCATGAGCATGCACACATGTGTATACCATACACATATACACACCAAAGCAGATATGTACACCAGCACGTGTGTGTGCGTGTATACACACACACACTCTCCAACATGCACTCTGAAACAATTTATATAGTTAACCTCCAATAAATAAAAAAGTAATATATTAACTTTTTAAATTTAAATATTCACTAGTTATACAAAATTTCTCTCATGAGTCTACAGAAAGGAAAATATGATTCTCTGAAAATATATTTGGTTTTACTTTCTTTCAAAAGTGAATAGATAAGCAGTTTAAACTTTGTAGCTTAAATAGGATGATACATGTGAAATCTGAGCAAAAATAAGCAGGAAAAGACAAACAGAAATGTAATCTTTTACTCCAACAATATAAAATGAAAAGAGTAATAAAATTCTTGAAAAACAATTACCATGTGGAATTTTAGCAGACTCCCTCCAAGCAGATTCGAAAACAGAAGAACACAATTAAATGTACCCCATAACCTTTACTTTCATGGTAATATTACAGTTCTGACTTTCATTACATTTAAATGTCCTTTAAAAAATGAAACAAAATGTACTACTGACCTTTTCAAAAGGTCAAGTAACAATAATTCACTATTTCATTAAAGCACTAACAGGTATTATGTAGTAACTTTCGCCTAACTTCAGAGGCACCCCACACACAGGGCTGAGAGCGAGATGAAATGCACAACGTTCACGCAAGCAGGAAAAGCAATTCAGCTTTACCTGGACGAATAAAAGTCAAAGTCCCAGATTTGGGAAATTCAGTCACTGTAAAAGGTCAAGTATCGTAAGTGGGCCAATACTTGACTTTTCAAAAAAAAAAAATATATATATATATATATACACACACACACAACTAGACTTTCTGTAGTTAAAGCAACTAAGTAGTAATATTCTTTCTCAAAAAGCAGATTTGCAAGCTTCCAGACAACAAAAGCACAGTCTAACCCTGAAAGTCCAGACACATCCTACCAAAAACTAGAGTGATTAATCATACAAACAAGAAAAAAAAAAAAACGACAAAAATCCCACGTTTGCAACCAGAAGTCAGAGAACACAATAAATCTGTAATTACTCAGAAGGAAAATCACTTCTGAGTAGAGCTCCTTCTGGGGCCCAACAGCAGAGAGTTAGGACTATTATTAAAATAAAACAATATCAAAGAAGAAAGAATGAGGGGATTGGCGTTAAGTGCAAAAATCATAACCAAGAATTCTGGAAGAACAAAGCAGTGCCAATGAATAAGAGAGCTAATAAGAAGCAAGTACTCAAGGAGAGGGGCAGTGGGCAGCCATGGACTGTGCTCTTAGCACTCAGAAAGGTGACGAGGAGGATCACAAGCTCGAGGCTGTCTGGCCCACACAGAGAAAGGGACAAGAAAGCCAAGATATCTGAAAACATTTCACAGCAGGAAGAAGATTGGGTAGAAACACCTCTGGAAACTGCACATCAGAAAGAAAAAAATAATGGTGGGAAACTTAAACTTTTATGACAAAAATAAGAGCCCACCACATATCACCACTCCCGCTTCCCCCCAAAAAATGATCCATTAAATAGACTGCACTTTCCTTCACCAACAGAAGAGGGCGTTCTTGAATCAGAAATTTCACAAACTATTGCAAACAGCAAAACACTCATAAGCGCAAAGATCTGTGTCCCCAGCCTAAAGGTGTTACAACACACAGGCAGTGAGAAGTAAAGTGTCTCAGGTGATGGTGGACCCCAGGAGAACAGAACCCAGGAATATGCTAATTAGAACAAGGACTAGAGTGTCAAGAAATGAACATTTCAAGAGCAAGATGTCTAAATACCAAGACCAGAATCTGAAGGAAGCAATGACTTATTGACTAAACTCAGAAAGGAAAATAAACAAATCAAAATGACATTACAATGAGAGTAAGCTTAAAGATGCCAAAGGAAGAACAGGGTAAGACAGTGGAAGAAAAGCAAGAAAAATGCCAAATGATTATGAAAAAATAAAAATAAGGATGAAGTAGAAAGCACCAAAGAACGTCCAATATGCACTCAATAGGGGCCACTGAAAGGGGTACTTACAATCATAGCCTAACTCCACTTTCTCCAAGTCACCACACTAAAACGGGCAAGTTTACATGAGAGAAATGAGTCACAATAACCCAGTCTGAAAAAAATATCAGAATTTAAAAATAAGGAGAAGGGGCCAGACAGATGACTCAGTGGGTAAGGAATACGCCATCAAGCCTGGTGAGTTCCCTTCCTTTTACTCACATGGTGAAGGAGTGAACCACCTCCCTCTTATCTCCTGATCCCCAGATTCAACTGTAGCTAGCATGTACCTGCATAATGCTCAAACACACAAATGCACATGCACACACATGCACATGCACACACACATATGCACATTCACACAAAATAAATAATGCAATTTTAAAGGAAAAGCTTAAAAATGAGGCTTCCAGGGAAGTAATGAAAGCTAGGAGTCATAGAATATGCAAAACAATTTAGTTTTGGAAGGAGGAAGCTGGGGACAGAACCCGTAAATTACAATCCAGCTCACCCAATCCTAGCACAATCCAATCAACCAACAGAGAAATCCTTGTCATACAAGAGCCATTAAATATGGTACCTAGAAAAGTATTGCTTCACAGGCACAGCCAAATTAATCTCTGCTCGTGTTTAACAAAAATAAAAGGAAACCTTAAAACAGTTGGATTCTCTTCAAGTAACAACTACCGCTGACAAGAAAAAACATTCATAGGGGGCATACTAACAAAGCACATTAGACATTCAAAGGAGAAAAATAAGGCCCATGATGTGGAGAAAAATCAAGAGACACAAATACGAAACAGCATAGATTGCGAAATACGGGGGAACTAGTTGCCCTCTATGGTGGCACGGCACTCACACACATCATGAGATCAGGAACTGAGCCCTCTGGCCAATAGCTGTGTGAATAATCTTGAAAGCAGCTTCTCTGCCACTATTTAACTTTCAGACAGTCAAGTCCTGGCAATCATCTTTTTCGGTAGCTCATGAGAGACCCTGAGCAGGACTCACCCACCAAGGTGCTTCCAAACGCCTGATCTGCAGAAATGGATAATTAGTCTGTCCTTTTGTTTTAAGGGTTAGAAACATGAAGGGCAAGAGGTAACCAGTATGAAGTCAGCAGCACAGGGCCTAAGGCCATCAGCTGAGAGGATGACAAGCGCTGGGAACCTAAGAAGTGAAGCTGGGTTCCTGAGAACCCAGATGAAAGCCACCTACAATCTCAGTTCTCCCCAGGCAAACACAAAGGACCTCAGGGACAAGATGGCTAATGAGACTTACTGGAATTAGCAAGAGATGCTACCATAATAAGCAATGTGAAGACCTATGGAAGCAAACATCCAGTGTGAACCTCTGACCTCCTACATACGTATACACAGAAAGAGACAGAGAATTAATTCCTTGACTCACCCAAACTACCAAAGCTCATGAAAGAGAAAAAAAAAAGCCTAATAATAGGGAAAACACCTTTCATCTATTCACAAACAATTCGTTCACATAAAAACTGATTGCTACGGCACCAAAAATGTACCCATAAGTTCCACAAGTGGATAGTTTATACATAATACTAATTGTGGTGTAGCAAAACTAAAAATTCTAACAAACACAGAAATTAGAAAATGTAGAAACGTTCCCATTTAACTTAGCCTGAATGAAGAACTACAAGTAAAACTTATACAAGCTCCAGAAAATAGTGATGAAACACCACACGTAAGCATCTACATGGTACTTTCATAACAGCAAGATGAGGAAAAGCAACACCAAAGGCAACACCTTGGAAACCCACAAAGAGAAGCTGTGCTGTCGCTGGCTGATTTGGGACAGTGCAAACCAAACAAAGGAGGTAACAGTCACAAAAACAGTCAGTCAAAGAGAAGACGGGAGAGCTATTCCTTTTAGTAAAGTGCCAGTTCATAGATGAGAAAGGCATGGCAGAGCTGGGAAAGGTATGAGAGTAGAGGGAAGGGCATGAGTGGTGGAGAAGGCATAAGCGTGTTGGGAAACAATCATTTGCCAACCAATCACTATTATTAACGGACTGGAACCAAGAGTCAAGGATTGAAACGCTATGGTAGGCGTGTGAATGTGTAATGGACTAAAGAACCTCACACACACAAAAGTCCTTCTTAATTACAAAAGAAAATCGGGCAGAAGTCACTCTAGCCTGGTGACTGATTTATGAAGATCAGCTCGGGGAACTCGAGGGGAACACAGCACTCTTTCTGAGGTGCCCCTGCCCAAATGCATTGCCAGAATTTAATGGTGAGAAAATATCAAACTTAGTAAGCGGAAGGCTTAAAAATAAAAATTCAGGTTAATAAAAACAGACTAAAACTCCTCCAAAATAAAGAGATAAGAATTAAATACACCTGGGAAAATTACATCAGATAGCAGTTTTAGTAAGTGTACTGCAGCTAGGGCTGAATGGACTCTTGCTTTTATGAAATGAATGCTAAATTGTTCAGAGACAAAGAAACAAGAACTATGTCTATGATTCTTATCCCAAATGGTAAAATATGTCTTATGATTTCTTATCCCAAAGGGTAAAGAAAACGTGTGTATGGAACCAGCCACAATCACACTTTGGATAAAACCGGTTATGCTGGATAGTTTTTAGACATTATTCAAGACTTAAAGGAATATAAAAATGAGAAATTGTCTACAGCAAAGGGTAATTTGTTTCCAGTCGAATCTGATGGCTGTGACCGTTTCCTAAAGTACTACTGCATATATACACAAGTGTCATAAAACCCTTGGTCCAGCTCATCCTGTCCCGCACTTGCCTGGTCCAGGGTCAACCTCCAACACCACATAACAAAACGTGAACTTTTCTGAACGGCTCTGTGAAACTGGAAAAGAGTCTAACTTGATATTTCAACAACTAAGCAAGAAGAGGTGGCTTTTCCTTCTAAGACAATAAAATAGAACCTCTCTTTTTTGAGATGCTCGCATGGTTTTGAAAACACATAATAAAGCCCAAGCTTCCTGTGTGTTCACTCACCACACATTTTCATAACTCCCAGTAATGCTTAGGGACGAGGAAAAGTTTCACTCTGCAGCAGACCTGATAATGTGCTCAATATTCTAGAGACTGCTTTAAGGAGACCTCAGCACACATGGCGATTATGACTCCTGTCACTCAGGACAGAGTCACACGCAGTTGAGTTTAGTATTTAGAGGAGAAGTCTATACTCGAAATCCTAATTTGTTATACCATGGAGAGGAGGAAAATGAGAATTAAAAAAAAAAAAAAATCAGCCAGTTTTTAGGTTATCTGATGTCATCACGGTCAAGGTCCTTGGCGTCTCTAAATTTCCCAGGATTTGATTTCAACTACAAAATGATAGTTTTGGGATTTTTTTTTTTAATTCTACTTAATAATGAACCCAGAGCACTCTGTAAATTTCAAAATCGTGTGGTGTAGTAAGAGAACTCGGGAACTCGGGGAAGGGCTCAGCCAAGGAAACCGACCGCTCCTCGCCGCCCACTTCAGGCCCGGACCCTGAGAGCCGCCCCGCCCTCCCGCCCGGGGCCCGCCGCGACCGCGCAAGCGCAGTGCTTCCCGGCCAGGCTTGCCCCGAGCCGGCCCGCTCCAGGCTGCGCAGCGAGTGACAGGCTCCGGCGCGACAGAATGACCCCGCGGGGTACCTGGGCCGAAATGAATCCCTCATACACTGTTCTCTCCAGGTTCTGAGGAAGCAGCAGCGGGAAGTGGCGCAACAGGTTAGCGTCTGTCTCCGCCATGCCGCGCAGGGATGGCCGCCGCACATGCGCAGTCTGCGGAGGGAGGGGGCGGGAACCGGCATTGGCGGGAAGAGTTTGGCGACTTCCCGCGGTGGTGGCTCCCGCTGGCCTGCCCTGGACAGTTCAGTTGGGCCAACTAGTCCGAAGGAGATCGTCGGTCTGACTGATCAGGATTATTCTGGCCTTGACTCTACGAAGACAAAAACCCTCCTGTTGATTTTATTGAAGACTGCTGCAACTCCAGAGCCGACTTTCCTCCCGGGAGAGCTTCTACAGTGTGCACATAGCATACTGCCTTTATCCTGAACCTGTCTCATCATCTCTCCTGTTCTCCTGTTAGCTCTAGACTAGGTCACCAGCATACCCCCAAAATACCCTCCAACCGACGGCATATGTAAATAAACTGTAGGACCTTCAATACATGATATATTGTGTGCTGGTTCAGTGGCATACTGTGTTTAATCAGATATATATGAAAGACCTGCGTATAAATTGAGGCAGATTCATTTTAACCCTGAGTAGGTTCTGATGCGGTGCACTCACCAGTAAGGCGAAATCATGAAAGAAATTGATGATGGACTCAGTGAACTTTTTCTCTGACCAACTTTCCTATACATTTTGCTAACTTAGAAATGGTTATTACTCATTCCCTTTTACTAAGTGTTGATTTAAGAAACTTAATAGTTATCCTACAATAATTTGGTATTACAGTGAGTCACTTTTGATCCCTACTATTTTTAAGATATCACTGTGATGACGGAAGTTACAAAATAATACCTCACTAGTTCAAATTTACGTACAATAAAGGGTTATTTATTTAGAGGAGACTCACAGATCACTGTCCTAGATCACAATCCTCGGTACGAACGGGAAACAGAAATTGAGTCTAGCAGCCTGAAGCGTAAGCTTTACAGCTGCATTTATAGTATAAGAGTCCACGTCCAACTGGGCTGTTATCTTAAAGGCTATTTGGCTGAAGGAGCTCCCACAGCATCACTGTAATATGCCAAAGACTGTGCAAAGATGATAAGATATTCCCCTCTTCTCTCCTATTGTCCTCACTGTAGATCATATTTAAAAATTTATGCTTTGGCAAAATGTGGCACAGTATTCTGGATGCTTAGAGAAAGCAAGAATGCTGCAACTGTGCTTAGATTAGGTTACACAAAAATGGTGGTTCTCAACGTTCCTAATGTTGTGACCTTTTGATACAGTTCCTCATGTTAAGGTCATAATTATTTCTGTTGCTACTTCATAATGTAATATTGCTTCTGTAATGGATCACAGTGTAAATATTTTTGGAAATAGAGGTTTTCCAAAGGAGTGACGACCCACAAATTGAGAACGAATGACTAAGACTTGCTCAAAATGGAATTCAGACTGCAGTAGTGTCAGCATTAACAAAAACCCTTGTGCAATTTATGTTTTACAGCTCTGAGGAGAAAGGTATCCTGGCAGTCAGGCGTCAAGAAATACCACAAACTCATACCACACAGCAAACCTCGCATGAGATTTATTGCAAATACACTAGAGGGTGGCTGCCTCTGATTGGGTGAGAAGCAGCAGGGAACTGAGTAGGAGACAGGAGTAGGGTTTCTTGTGGGTAGAGTTTTCCAGGACGAAGAATTCCAATGAGAGAGTTGGTGGCATTTTAAGACGTGAGCTTTGGACAAGCACAGGGATTGGTGGGTTTTTAAAACTCAGAAGTGAGCTTGGACTTCTTTACTGCACAATTTAAGAAAACAGAAGTTTACCCCTAATAGATTCAGAACATACCTACCAGCGTGGCATTTGCATAAACAACAAAATCTAGATCAATGAAATCATCTCTGGGCCCAGTCCTGAGACACTCATACCAGATGCCTTTCTTTATACCTAGAATAAAGAAATAACTCTATTTCTGGAGAGGCAGGGACATGGGAAAGAAACTGCACATGAATTGCTAAAATTGTCCCAGTTTGTAACCACTAGATCACACCCCCTTAGTATAGTCATGTTGTCTCATAAAAAAAATTAGAGGTTTCCATATTTCTTTGAGTCTCAATTTATTCGGTTTTAATATTGTGTAAATAGTATTAAATGAATATTTATACTTTTCTCTTGTTAATTTGTCTGTCATATACATGCAACTTTTTTTTGGCTTTTCCACATGTATAATTTTAACCCAGCATTACTTTCTCACATCTTCCTAAAGTGTCTGCAGTAGAATTTTTGTCTCAATTCATGCTATATAGAAGTGAAATGCAAAAGAAATCAAGTTTACTCCTGGGAAACTTGCACAACTTTATAAAGGCTTTGTTTTTGACCATTTCATTTGTTGAGAAGAGATGTTACTGTGATCCTTGATTTAGCAGCTACTAGCCTTTGGTTAGCTATAGTCTGATTTTATTTGTTGTTTTGCTGGGTACTAGAAATATCCAAGTTTTCTTCATTATTTTTACTCAAGAGTTGTGCTATAGTTTGTAGTAATATGTACATTAACCTAGCATCTGTCTACTTATCATGGAGAAATGTGAACATTTGGATGCTGTTCAATATGAACGGTTATTTTTATAGTGATAAACTTAAGAGCCACTGAGCTTAAACAGGATGCTAAAGAAACCCATATTCTTGACCATGAGGTGATACTTTCTCATATTCACAAAAGCATTCCTCCACTATTGAAGGGATTTCAATAAAGGCCAGCAAATCTGAGACGTCTAGGGAACGATCCCATGGACTTAGCACTTGTAAATGTCCAGTGCCAAATGGGTGAGATAGACCGGACTCTGACGAAACTTCTGACCTGAACAACGTAGAGTCACGAAAGTGCTCGAATTCCTTGTCAGACTTTAATAAACATCATCACAGTAGTATTGAAATGATATTGCCTGCCATGTAAATGATGCAGAGGTTCATGCAGATTGGTCCAAAGGGAGTCAAGGCAATTTCTCAGCAGCATTTTTCTACCAGGATCCAGTCTGTCTCTCAGACACTGGTGTCAGACACTTGTTTGTCAAAGTAACTGGGGGAATTGAATGAGTCTCCTTATCCACAGCCCCATTGCTGCTCCAGATGCCTTCTGCTCAGTTCAACAGCCCACTTGAACTGCCAGTCTCAGTTGGTAACCAGCTCCCCTCCTCCCACAGGATCCATCCTGACAGAAACCACTTGCTAAAGCTGCAGTGGACCTCACATACCCCACAACGATGTCTGCAGTATTCTAACTTGTTTGTTATATGACTCTCGGGAATAAAGATGGGAAGTAAAGAGATTTCTGTTTTTCACAAACCCCTAACTCAAACCTAAAGAATCTCGAATTCTAGTGAGAGGATCCTTGCAGTGTATTTTAACACCCCTACTAACGATTCTAATGCATGCTGAATTAACATCTGTTCAGTCATGCAACTTGTTGTTTGTTTGTTTGTTTGTTTGTTTCGAGACAGGGTGTCTCTGTGTAACAGCCCTAACCGTCCTGGAACTAGCTCCTGTAGACCAGTCTGGCCTCAAACTCACAGAGATCCACCTGCCTCTGCCTCCCAAGTGTTGGGATTAAAGGCGTGCACCACCACTGCCCGGCACAACTTTGTTATTAAGAATGCTTAGACTACATTATGTGATGGGAATATAGTTAAGGCTGTTCAGCAGTGGGACCATACAAAAATAAGACATGTAATCTCATCAGGTACTTTATGCCTTTTTGGCTAAGACCTGCCATTTTTAGTACTTCAGCCTCTCCCATCACCATGCTTTTTCTGTGGTAATTTTAACCTCACTCCAACTTCTCAAATGCTCTTTATGGGAATTTTCTTCATCTTCTAAAATTGTTGCTATGCTCAATCATTTAGTGTATTCCCTGGTTCAGCATTAACTATTTGTTAAGTGTCGTATTCTACCCAGACTGCTATAACAGAAGTACCATAATTTGGGTGGCTTCTGAACCCCAGATCTTTATTTCTTGCTGTCATGAAGAAAAGAAAGTGTAGAGCTAAGGCTTAATTCCTATATTTGATGTCTAGTGGAGAGTTGCCCTCATGATACTTGTCTTTTCCCTATTATCTTACGTCATGCTAATTACTGTCATTGATATATACTATCCATTGTAGCCAAAGACAGTTGGCTCCTTGCCCCTCAACTCTCATCACTAACTTAATAGGATTTTTTTTTAAAAAGGTATTACTAAATATCATCTTATTTTTAAGGAAAACAGCCCTTAGGTATTTTCAGGATGGTTAAATTTCTAAATGAGAACATCTCAAAAATAAATAAATAAATAAATAAATAAAATCTAGGAAATCTGTTCATTATCAAATAAAACAAAGCAAGAATATTTCATTGCCACTGTGCTGAGGCATTCTAGACTGAGTGGTAAAAAACTTGTGTTATCATCATTTCATACAAGAAACACAGTAAAAATCAACTGCAGAGAATACTTTGTATATTTGACTCTCAGAAAACCAAAAAGCTTCTTCTAGCACCATTACTAAGATTGAAATTGGGGCTATTGCTTATGAGTTACGTGAGGATCCACTCCAAATTTCAAGCTCTTTGAGACACCTTGGGTATGATTTGTTTTGTATAGTGTGTCACAAAATCGTACTCTTTAAATGCTATGGTCTTGGGAAACTAAATTGCTAACTTAGAAGAACTTTAAAAATATTCTAAAGAATAAGAAATATAAGTTCTACAATTGTATGTGTGGTGGTTTGAATGAGAAGGGTCCCATTTTCATTCTCTGTCTCTCTATTTCTATCTCTATCTCTGCCTGTGGATCAGGACATAGCTCTCAACTACCTCTCCAGCACCATGTCTGCTTTCATGCCTGCCATGTGCCATGCTCCCTGTTGATATGGACTAAGCCTCAGAAGCTATAAGCCAGCCCTAATTAAATGTTTTCCTTTGTAAGAGTTGCTGTCATCATGGTGTCTCTTCACATCAATAAAACACTGACTAAGACATTGTGCTCACTGCTACAGTGTCAATGCTAACACAAATACACAAATACACAGAATATACTAGTGGTAGGTAGTAGTTACTTAGGGTAAGGTAATCAAGAAAAATGGGGGTGGTGATCAGAAAAGAGTTCTTTCTCCCTTTCTCTGTCTGTCTGTCTGTCTGTCTGTCTGTCTGTCTGTCTATGTGTGTGTGTACATATGTATATCTGTGTGTATATGTACATATATGTATGTAAATCCTCTTAGTTGTTGCTATGCTCAGTCACTTAGTATTATATGTTCTGGTACATCATCAGTTATTTACTGAAGGTCTTTTCTAGTATTCTATACATGTACGCATATGGAGCTATGTATACAGATCAATACATGAGGGTGTAATACTAGCGCGGAACAGGATGTTTTTAATCAGTGGAGAGAGAACAAGCAACTCTAGCTCTTCTCTCTATCATCTTCCCTTACGTTAGCTGAATCGGCACGTTGATACATTTATGTGCCCTGAGATCTTCTTCCTGGTTTGGTTTGACCTCATCAAACACACATGTCCAGCTTTCTCTTCTCTTTGCTCTAGCTCTATTATTACGGCCACAATGGTGTGTGTTTGAGCTGCGTGCCTTGACCGAGACCTGCCATCAACTCTCCATTTCAGGCCTCAAAGTCCATTGTTCCAAAGGCTCTAGTTCCGAGACTCTTGAGTTTTTGTCATATAGCTTTTCCAGAATTTAGAAATGACAGCAATTTGCCCCGATGTGATTCCACATTTCTTCTGGATTTGAATCACCAAGTATGCCTCCAGGTGGTTGACATTTATTTCTGGGTGATTTAGAATCACCCTCATTTTTACCATAAAAGGACAGAACCTATCAGATGACATATTCAGGTAGGATTTGCTCCTCAGCATCTTCTCTAATGCTGAGATGCCCACAGAAAATATTCTGGACCGTTCTCAGCAGCTCCATCAGGGAGGCCTGCAGCTCACTAGCTAGCCCCCAAATGGTCTACAAAGACCCACCCTTCAAGAGATGAGCAGGACCTTTTTAAAACATTTGAAGAATTACCAGCCTTCATATTAAAACAAGATGTTTCTATTCCTTCAGTCATCACGTGGTACCCCCACTATATGGCATCAATATTTGACTTTGTCCCTGGGGCTTCCCTGTTATTTGCCATCTATGGAAGAAGACAGGATGCCTGCCAGTGACTTCCGTTAGATACATGAGAGAGGTTGTGTGAGTCTACTGAGAAGAGAAGTGAAGACTATGCTCAGGAAGTAACAAAATTAGAAAAGAATGGAACTATTTAAGAGCCTCAAAGACTGGAAAAGCAAAACAATAATAGTCTCTTAAGCACAACACTGTCATAGGTGAAAAAAGAGGGGAGCCATACAAGATTACAGTGTAAGCTACTGTGTGGCAGGTTACAAAAAAGGTGGAGACAGTTGACAGTTATGGGTATTTGGACCCCATAATTATCAGTCTTTGGATTTCCTTATTGCAAAACATTGATTAACTCGAAGCAGCACTTTGCTCTTGCCATTTTTTTCTATTCAGAAATTTAAAAGCAACCCATAAATTGTAGTGTCGTGAACAATTTTGGTATTATTTTTCATGTTTTAACCTTTGACAACAATATACTCATGAGAAATAAATTATAAGGCTTACTTTTGTGATCGGAGTTTGGCCATTGACTCTCTGAGAAGATATTTTAGTTTCTATCACACCAGTCCAATATTCTTAGGGAAAACTGTCTTGCTAGAAAAATTTCCCAATAGTGAATGTGGGTCCTGCGCAGGTCTAAATCAACAGTAATGATTTCTGCTCCACTCTAGGCAGACTTGAGTAGCAGTGGCATCCTCATGCCACCCAACTACAAGCAAGCAACTCTATTTTAGGATTAAGAAATGGTAAGAAGGTGTGCCATTCAAACGTCTTTGAAGACTTTTGAATTCCTCTGAAATAGGACAGTCTCAATTATAAGCAAATATTTCTCAGCAAAGCAAAGAATAGTATTAAAAAAAAGGGCTCTTCCAAAAAAAAAGCTGACCCCCCACCCAGTGAAAGCCAAATACAATGATGGTGCAAATCTTCTATATTCTTTTGATGAACAACTAGAAGCAATTCACCTCGAATACTAACACCTAGCCAAAACTAAAATTCGGAAATACATATCACCACGGAATCTATCATACTGATTCACAGGGATACACACCTGGAACATCTACAATGTAGAGGCTGCACCAAAGGAGAGAATAATAAGTCCACAAGGAAAGAGCAATTATAAAGGGAAGGATGAAAGATACAGAAAAAATATCAGTGAAAGAAATGACTCTAGTTTGAAAGTCTCCCTAAGGTTAATCAATCCAATTTACCCCAAGGTACAACAACAACAATAATAATTCTGGCTCCAAGAAAGTGTATCTAAAGAAAAGAGGTTTTCATACCTTTGATTTTTATTTGGAAAACTGAAGCTGATCAAAATTATCTAAAGGCCATGCAGTCTCTCCAACAGTCCTTGGCACTGGGTTTCAGCCATCATGAGCATGGTGAATTGTTTAAGTACTGGCGTTTCCAAGCTGTACCCTTGGCCTTGGGTCTCAAAGAATTATCTCTGGACCAGTGTCAGCATGATTTAGGGACTTCCATCCCAGAAATAACAAATGTGACTTCTGGCAGGACATTTCAGCAATCTTATTTTAAAGATGCATGTGTATAGCAAATTTAAGTTGTATCAAAATGATTCTGTTGTAAGCTAAAATTTGACAGCCATCTCTCTCAGCTTGTCTCATATAAATTTTCATACTTGATTCCATTATAAAGACACTAGGCGATGGTGGCACACACCTTTAATCAATTATGAAATGGATTAAGACAGCCATGAGGTTTGAATTAATCAAGTGAGTATTTGTTCTAACTGAGGTTTTATGGTTCCACACCCAGAAACAGTTGGCTTAGCAAATACAAGCTAAATTAATAAGTATGATTTCTTTCTTTCTTCCTCTCTCTCTTTTTTTCAAGACATTGTTTCCCTGTGTAGCCTAGATGTCCTGGAACCCGCTCTGTAGACTAGGCTGGCCTCAAATTCACAGAGATCCACCTGCTTCTGCCTCTCAAATGCTGTATTAAAGGCCTGCACAACCATGGCCCGAAGATATATAATTTATTGTCAAACAGTTAAAGGGTGCCTTAAAATAAGTATAACCTTAATTATAAAAATAGAACAAAAATCAGTCATAAGTGGTATCAGATTTTAGGGAGTTGAATTCCTTTTTAATCTTTCCTCGAAGCTGCAAGACGAGTGCTGGGACTGTGGCTGTCCCTGGATGAGAAGACCATTGCAGTTTCTTAGAGCCTGTGTAAATGAGTCATCTTACAGTGACCATCCCCATACGCAGGTGTAGTTGTTAGTGTTGAAAAAATGCTTAGAGAAAATGGTTACAAGATGTACTATTTCTCATTTCTGCACTCTGAAATTCTCTCTATCATACACACACACACACACAATCGTAAAAGACTTGAAACAGTTTCATCTTACCATTCCTGATAGTATACAAAATATTTATAACCAATTTTCAGGCTAAAGATCCAATATAAAGGAGCTAAAGTTGTTGGTGAGTGGGTGGAGCATTTACTTTATCTGGAGAAAGATACCTACTATCACCAACACTGGGTGACACACATCGATAATTCCAGGACTCAGAAATTCAAAAAGATTCTCTACTACTTCTTAAATTGAAGATTACCCTGACATACATGAGAACCTGTCTCAAATGGAAAAAAGACAGGGATTAGAAACCCAATATAAATTTGATTATTAGTAATTCCAAAAGTATTTTGTTACATTTACCTCTCTTTACATAGTTTCAAGATGGTATTTCCTTTCATTGGACTGATGTATATTTTATGAGTCTATACTTATTTTGTTGCAAAGGTTTATATATTGTTACTAAAAATTGAGCTGAAATTGTAACTCAGTGGTACTTACCAGACTTACAGAAGCCCTGTGTTCTATCTACACACACACAGACACACACGCACACAGTGATGTGCACCCACATGCCCACAAACATGTATACTCACTCACATGCACATTTGCACGCACACACACACACACACACACACACACACACACACACAGACACACAAAACACATCAAAAATAGGACAGAGAGGAAAGAAGGGAGGAAGGAAGAAGGAAGGAAGGAAGGGAGAGAAGAGAAAACAAGACAAAAAATCCCTTAAGAATTAGTCATTAGATAAGTGCATAGCATCATAGAGTGCAATAAAGACACCATTTTAAGGTGGGCATTATGACGCTCTTACAATTCCAGCACATAAAATCTGCAGCAAGATGACGGAAAGCTTAAGGCCAGCCTTGAACTACATCCCTACAAGGCTACATGCCAAACCTTACTTGAAGAAATAAGTAAATGATAACAGTAACTTAAAATAACCCATTTTGCATTTAGGGAAAAGGGCATCTGTATACACATTGATGAAATATGCTATGAATAAAGTAAGGAAGCAATAAAATTATACTTTGCAACATGAAAGTAGAGTGAAAAATAAGTAAGATTTGGTTGAATTCTACGTTGGCTCTTTATAGTGTCCGTTGCTGAATAACTTGGTTTCCACTTAGTTTTATTTATTTTTCTCTGTAGACAGAAGTTGTAAAACATAAATTGTCTATAATAAGAAAATAGCTGATTTTTATAAAGCTTTGATATTTATCTGAGCTAACAAAGCAAATTAAAGTTTGTTTCAATATTTTAAGGTGATTTTATTATATATTATTGTTTCAAAATAGGAAAAAAACTTCTGAGTATCTTTGTGGACAAAAAGCACTAATTCTCTTAGTATTCTTCAAACTCTTAACCATAAAAAGCCAGTATTAGCAAATATGTGGAGAGACAGATGCAATCTTACTTCTGATAAGTATGTGTAATCAAAACACTTATTAAAACAATTTGTTTATGTCCAATAAAAGGACAAAAATGAGCTTCTTTTGAATAAGTACCACACGTGAAAATACAATCTCCCTCTTCAAATGATCCAAAACAGTTTATAGAAATAGAGACAAAGTCAAATATTAACAGGTTTGAGATATAATGGCAAATAAGATATGAATGGTTTGCTTATAACAACATTATTAGATGTCTAAAAGACATTAAGCTATATACATACTGTGGACTATGCTCATTGTTAATAATTAAGCTGATTGGCCAATAGCAGGGGAAAAAGAGATTAGGCAAGACAGCCTAATACAGGGAGAATCCTGTGAGAAAGGGGCAGAGTTGGGGCAGTCACTGGAGATGCCAGCCAACCATCAAGCAAGCAGGACACATAGAATATAACATAATAAGCCTTGAGCCATGTGGCAGAATGTAGCTCATAGAAATGGGTTAATTTAAATGTAAGAGCTACTTAGTAATAAGCCTGAGCTGTCAGCTGAGCATTTATAAGTAATATAAACCTCTGAGTAGTTATTTGGGAACTAGCAGGCGGGACAGGAAACATTCACTTACATATACATGCATATTACATTTTCATATTAAAATTTATGTGAAATACTGATCTGTATAAAAAGCAGCGCTGAAGAGATCAAAGGAAGTATATATAATTAACCTATCCCTCAAGAATAGTGGGACATTTGTCTATGTCAAACGAGTTACTTAACAGTAATGTTAATTGCAAACATTTTTGGAAATGTAAATGCTATCAGAATTGAGATCATCTACTGACTCAATGAAGCACTTATAAATGAGGAGTGAAAAAAAAAGCTGAGTTCAGATACTTGACTTGTTTACAAAATAGGTAAAGAGTTTCTTGCTTACTAGCAAATATGTATCAATCTCTTGCTCTCTAAAGAAATTGGATTTTATTTTCAAGATACCTTATTAACTTTTTCTACTTTCAAAAATTAAGGCATAATTCACACAAAGTTTACATTCTTAGTGTCTACTTCTGTAATTTTTATTAAATTAATTAATTTATATTTTAAAACGGTCTTTTCTCATTTTACATAGCTATCCCACTCCCTCTACCGGGAGTCAACAAAGTCTGACACATCACTCTGAGGCAGGACCAAAGCCCTTCCCTATATTTAGGCTAAGCTAAGTATCCCTCCAAAAAGAATGGGCACCAAGAAGCCAGTTCAAGCAGTCAGGGTAAATCCTGATCCCACTGCCAGTGGCCACAAAGACTTTGCAAATCACACTTCTGTCACTCACATTTAAAGAACCTAGTTTGGTCCTATGCAGGTTCCCCGGGCTGCCAGACAAGAGTCAGTGAGCACCCACTAGCTCAGGTCAGCTGTTTCTATGGGTATCCCCATCATGATCTTGATCCTTTTCCTCATATTATGTCTCCTCCTTCTCTTAGACTGGTCTCCAGAAGGTTAGCCCAGTGATTAGTTCTGGAACTCTGCATCTGCTTCTATCAGTTGTTGGATGAAGGTTCTATGATGACAACTAAGGTAGACATAAATTTGATTATGTGGGAAGGCCAGTTCAGGCACCCTCTCCATTATTGCTTAGTGTCTTAGCTATGGTCATCCCTGTGGATTCCTGGAATCCTGGAAACCTGTTTGGCAGGTTTTACGCTAGCCCAATAATGGCTCCCACAACCGAGATAGTTCTTTCCTTGCTCTTTCTCTCTGTTCTTTCCCTATCTGGACCATCTCATTCCCTCATGTTGTCCTCACCCCTTTCCTTTTCCCTTCCACCTTTCCTCCTCCCTTCCTTACACTCCCAGTTTTCTCAGGAGATCTTGTCCATTTCCCCTTCCCCAGGGGATCCATGTATGTCTCTCAGGGTTCTTCTTGTTCCACAGCTTCTCCAGGTTCATGGACTATAGGCTGGTTTTCCTTTGCTTTACATCTAATATTCACTTATGAGTCAGTACACACCATGTCTGTCTTTCTGGGTCTGGGTTACCTCATTCGGGATGGTTTTTGTCTAGTTGCATACATTTGCATGCAGATTTCAAGATATCATTGTTGTTTTTTTTTTCCACTGTGTAGTACTCCATTGTGTAAAGATACCACATTTTCTTTATCCATTCTTTGGTTGAGGGTCACCTAGGTTGTTTCCAGGTTCTAGCTATTATGAATAATGTTGCTAGGAACATAGTTGTGCAAATGTCCTTGTGGTATGGATCTGCTTCCTTTGGATATATGCTCAAGTGGCATTGCTAGGTCTTGCGGTAGATTAATTCCCAATTCTCCAAGAACCCACCATACTAATTTCCAAAGTGACTGTACAAGTTTTTACATTCACCAGCAATAGAGGAGCATTCCTCTTTCTCTGCATCCTCTCCAGCATGAGATGTCCTCAGTGTTTTTGAACTTAGCCATTCTGACAAGTGTAATAAGGTATCTCAGAGTTGTTTTGATTTGCATTTACCTGATGGCTAAGGATGATGAGCAATTCCTTAAAGTATCTTTCAGCCATTTGAGATTCTTCTGTTGAGAATTATCTGTTTAGATATGAACCCAACTTTTAATTGGATTGTTTGATATTCTAATGTCTAGTTTCTTGAGTTCTTTATATATTTTGGAGATCAGTCCTCTATCTGATGTGGAGTTGGTGAAGATCTTTTCCCATTCTGTAGACTGCCGTTTTGCCTTGTTTACTTTGTCCTTTGCCTTACAGAAGCTTCTCAGTTTCAGGAGGTCCTATTTATTAATTGTTGCTCTCAGTGTCTGTGCTTCTGATATTATATTTAGGAAGTGGTCTCGTGAGCCCATGTGTTCATGGTTACTTCCCATTCTTTTCTATGAGGTTCAGTATGGCTAAATTTATGTTGAGGTCTTTGATATATTTGAACTTGGAGCAGAAATTGATCTATTTGCATTCTTCTACAGGTTGACATCCAGTTATGCCAACACCATTTGCTGAAGATGTTTTCTTTTTTCCATTGTATAATTTTAACCTTTTTTGGTCAAAAATCAGGTGTTCATATGTGTGTGGCTTAATATAAGGGTAATCAATTCTATTCCATTGGTTCACCTGTCTCTTTTTATGCCAACACCAAACTGTTTTCATTACTATAGCTCTATAGTAGAGTTTGAAGTCAGGGATGGTAATGACTCCAGAGGTTCCTTTCTTGTGCAGGATTGTTTTGGCTATCCTGAGGTTTTTTTTTCCCTATGAATTTGAGTATTGCTATTTCGAGGTCTGTGAAGAATTGTGTGGGGATTTTGATGGGGATTGCATTGAATCTGTAGATTACTTTTGGTAAGATTGCCATTTTTATTATGTTGGTCCTACCTATCCAAGAGCAGGGGAGATCTTTCCATTTTCTGATATCTTCTTCAGTTTCTTTCTTCAAAGACTTAAAGATCTTGTCATACAGGTACTTCTTTGGTTACTATTACCCCAAGAAACTCTATGTTGTTGTAACAATTGTAAAGGGTGATATTTCTCTGATTTCTTTCTCAGCTCTTTTATTTGTATATAGGAGGGCTATGATTTTTTTTTTGAGTTGATCTTGTATCCTGCCACATTACTGAAGGTATTGATCAACTATAGGAGTTCCCTGGTAGAATTTTTGGGCTCACTTATATATACTATCTTATCATCTGCAAATAGTGAAAGTTTGACTTCTTCTTTTCCAATTTGATTCCCCTTGATCTCCTTTTGCTGTCTTATTGCTCTAGCTAGAACTTCAAATACTATATTGAATAAATATGGGGAGAATGGACAGCCTTGTCTTGTTCCTGATTTTAGTGAAATGGCTTTGAGTTTCTCTCCATTTAGTTTGATGTTGGCTGTTGGTTGCTGTATGTTGTTTTTATTATATTTAGATACATTCCTTGTATCCCTGATCTCTCCAAGATCTTTATCATGAAGGGGTGTTGGATTGTGTTGAATATTTTTTCATCTAATTACATGATAATATGGATTTTTAGTTTATTTATATGGTGCATTACATTGACAGATTTTTGTATGTTGAACCATCCCTGCATCTCTGGAATTAAGCCAGATCATTCATGGGGATGATTTTTTTTTTATTTTTTATTATTTTTTTTAATGTGTCCTTGGATTCAGTTTGCCAGTATTTTTTGAGTATTTTTACATCATTGTTCATGAGGGAGATTGGTTCATAATTCTCTTTCTTAGATGAGTCTGTGTGGTTTGGGTATTAGGGTAAATGTAGCCTCATAAAAAATAATTTCAATGATCTTTCTGTTTCTGTTGTGTTGAACAATTTGAAAAGTATAGGTATTAGCTCTTCTTTGAAGTTCTGGTAGAATTCTGTGCTGAAACCATCCAGCCCTGGGCTTTTTCAGCTCTACCAATCTGGTAGTTAAGATAGGGTTTCATTGTCTTTGAAGATTTCATTTATCTTAGTGTGATGAAGTTGAAGGAATTTTTACTTGTGTAAAATCCTTTGTTCCCTTTCTGTCCTTCCCATTCCCTTTTTGTTTCCATGGTAGATTAGTCTTACAAATGCATCACATCACATAACTCACTTCACGATGCTGGGGGTCCTGTCCAACTCTAAAAGTAAATCTGTAAGAAATGAATGGGTTTGAAAACAATAATTATAAGTAAATGTGTTATGTGACTGATAATTATTTTAAAGTCACATATATCTTTTTTAATCTATAGATAGTTTAGCTCTTTATACACACCAAGCTTCTATATATTATTTTATATTAGCAGTTTCTCAAAAATGTTTTTGTGAAATATAAGTAGAACATCATTGTTGAGTATTATTAGAATTTTGTCAACAATAGAGATGATGGCTTAATCATGTACATTTTCAATTAGACAATAAATTCAAGAAATGATGTTGTAAAATTATCAACCAATTACTGCAGCCATGTGCAGTATGAATTGAACTCAATAAAGTCTTGAAGTAAGGTGTCTTTGCATGAGCTTGTATTACTTTGATTGATGGATAGGGAATTTCTAAAATATTTAAGATAAATATACAAAGCTTACAAATTCAAATATATACAATATCTTTTGTAGTTACATGCTGTCCAAAAATCATTCTAAGTTGTCATTTCAACATTAAAGTAATTCTACCTACATGCAAAATATAGTTATTTCAAAATGATAATATTCTAAGTAACTATTCCAAATGAATGGGACTTTGAAAATATTCATTAAAACATTAGTAGCTTTTATGATAAAGGCTCTATCCATCTAAGCAGGATTCATTTTAATCTCTTTTCTTATAACCAGCCCAAAGGAAAGGAGAGTGTGAAAGGGAAAAGGGCACAGAGAGGGAGACATTGTGTTATAAGGTAGACTGGTCAGATTAGGTTATCTTGAAATGCCAGAGGACAGGGCATACAACAGATAAAAGATTGAAATCATGCAACTGCTTGGGACTCTGTAGGTGGTATTTATTCTAGTGAATGTAATGTCTATGGATATATGTTAATATAAACATTACATATAATATATTTACTTATATATAGCATAAGAAGCAATATTGCTTCATACAAATTATAATTATGGAAAAGTTACTTTCTCTGTTCAAAATTTGTTCACGTTTCGAAGGGGAAGAAAGGTAAAAATTTTATTTCTTTAATTATGTTTTTGAATGGAAAAAAGAAAACAAAACAATGTAAACAAAAAAAATTTGTTCAAGTTTCCAAAAATCATCTATCAACTTTAATATGTATAATTTAGTATAAGTAACGTTGTAAATTACTTCTTCTAGAGACCTGTGTTCATGGAAACTAGGGTAGATGCAAAATAATATCGAAATTAAATAGCCACGTTGGCAAACCAAATGAGTTCATCTAAAGTTAAAGGCAGACGAGTGTTCCTCAGGACAGCCTTGACCTCTGCTCGACCTAGTGACTTTTCAACTAGTTCACTTATCTGAGTATAAATTTTCAATACTGTAAAGGAAATATTGTTCATTATTTCCTTCCCTGATCTTTTAATCACATGAGGTTTATTCTTTCCTGTACTCTCATGAATAAATACTTGGTCTTATGTGTACAGTATCCCCATAAATTTTTGGGGTTTTTTTGGGTTTTTTTTTGTTTGTTTCTCCAGTGTTGGTTTGGTTGTCATAAGATAGCTTAGTATATCCTTGCTTTGGATCTTTCTATCAATTTAAAAAGATGATTTATAGATATAGTGATCTGGGTTGACATTACTTATTTTCAGGGCTTAAAATACATTCCTTTATGTTTTCCTGACTTTGAAGGTTGCTGATGAAAAATGTGCATATTCTGTGGTTTGCATATCTACTTCAGAGTGAGATGTCCTCCAGATTTGTTTTGTTTTCTGTTTTCCAAGTCTGCTTGCTTATTTTTGTTTTTGTTTTATGTGAGTCTTCCTGTGAGCTGTCTTCACTTGAATTCTTATTCCCACTACTAGTTAGGCAAAGTCTCCTTTCATCGTAGAAGTAACAGAGGCCAGGATTTCACAGGAGTCCCACTCTTAACCTGCAGAAGACATTTGTAGATGTTGCTTGTGTTGCTGGTAAATTTTAGAAACTGTCAATAGTGTACCGACCAGGAAAAATATAACATGGTAGTTTTTATTTTTTTTAATCCAGAAATCAGACATTATTAGGGAGCGGAACATGGAAAGAATGGAAAAAGAGGGAAAGTAGAAATATTAAAGAGAAGGAAAGAGTATGAGTTATAGATAGGAGAAATAATACAGAGCATATTATAGCCACAGAGGTATAGAGAACATATAGTCATAAAAGCATATTTAAATAAAGAAGATAAAACAACAAAATAATAACTACAAAAGTATAAATTAAAATGAGAAATTGAATTAGGATTTTCTGCCTGACATGCAATCCTAGTTAAAAGCCCTTGACTTGGGAGGCCATGTGTCCTTTGGAAGAACCTGCTATCTTTATTTTGCTAAAAGGCCACACTGTCAAACCACCTTCTAAATACTTATATTTAAACCCACAGTTCCAGGTCACTGTCACCTCACGTCAAAAGGCTTCCTTTGCAGTGGACAGAAGCCTATGGAGAGATGCATCATCAGTCACAGAGCCAAGGATAGAGACTGCTTGACCCTAGACAGAACATCTGCTTTAAGCCCTCCACTCTGAGGCTCGGAACAACAAGGTATCTGAGGCAGAAAGAATATCAGAGCTGGAAGAGAGGAAGGAGTTCCATGAAATGCTGCCTTCTGGACATGACGGCTGCCACAATGATCTCATGACAGCTGTGGTTACCTCATAAGACCTTTCTAAGATCACACCAGCCAAAATCCTGGCGTAGATGGCTTAGATGATCTCCAGACTCCAAGCTTCCCATGGATATTTGCTCAGGGAGGATTATCCTTTATTGAGGATGTACCCTCTGGTAGGATGCCAGTACTCCAGTGCATGGTCCCACACACGTGCACATCAGAGCAGCACTAATTGGACCTAGTGGGTTATCAAAACAAACAAAAGCAACAGCAGAACCTATGAAGTTGGGAGGGTGCGATAGCTTGAATTTAATTGGCTCCGTAAGCTCATGGGGAATGGCACTAGTAGGAGGTGTGGCTTTGTGAGAGTGGGTGTGGCCTTGTTGGAGGAAGTATGTCACTGTGGGTAGGGACGGGCTCTGAGGTCTTACATATGTTCAAGCCATGCCCAGTATCTCAGTTCACTTCCTGCTGCCTGTGAATCAAGACGTAGGACTCTCAGCTCCTTCTCCAGCACTGTGTCAGCCTGCGTGCCGCCATGTCCCACCATGATGATAATGGGCTAAACCTCTGAACTGTAAGACACTCCAATTAAATGTTTTCCTTTTTAAGAGTTGCCGTGGTCATGGTGTCTCTTCACAGCAATAAAAACCCGGAACTAACTAAGACAGAGGAAACATGTATGAAGAGATAGAAAGGAAGTTAGAAGGAGAAACTGAGGGTACCTATAGTCATATTCCATTGTATACATGTAAGAAAATCTCAAGAGTAAGGAAATATTTACATTTTTAATTAAAAATTATAAAGAAAGAAATAAATGAAATAGAAAGCATTTAAATTATCAGTTGATACCTTTTCCTACTAGGGATAAATGTGGTTTCTCCATAATTTGTGCTGGCTTTTCATAGACAAGTGATGGGGGATGAAGGGTAGCTGCTAGTCTAATAAGCTCAGAAATTCTAACAGTGTAGTCGTTATGTCGTTCCTACTGGAGAGTGAAATTCCCCAGATGAGACTCTTCTGCTCCCATCTGCCAGCTGCAGCCTCTGGTATCTGAAAATCTCAGTGCTGTCATTAGGCTTTCTCTGCAGGCTGGGTGACTGGTGCTCTGAGAGGAGATGCTGGTCTACCACCCTCATCCCTGCGTTTACCTTTGTTTCTGGGTGGTTTCCTCACCGCTGTTTTCTGGGGAGGAGGGAAGAATTTTCTACAAAATCTTTCATACAGCAGTCACATGGATGAATTTAATGGATCAAAATGTTAGCATGCTTTTCTTGTGTAAGAGATCTCAAAATAGGGTTGTGCCAACAGTATTCTTTGTCTCTTGTGGTATAACCAAATCTCCTTGTGCCTTGGATAGCTCTGATTCAGCATCAAAACATTTTAAAATCTTTGCTATTTTGCTAATCTAATAAATTCAAGTGAGTTTCTTAATAGATGTGTATAAAACTTTAAAAGTGTAAAGATTTTTCATTCTTCTCTTGTTCACAGAAAACAAGTTACTGTGAAACACTAAAGCCATTACCATTCCCTTCCCAGAGGCATAGCAGCCCTGGAGTCCTCCCCCCTTCCCAGAGGCATAGCAGCCCTGGAGTCCTCCCCTCTTCCCAGAAGCATAGCAGCCCTGGAGTCCTCCCCCCTTTCCCAGAGCCATAGCAGCTCCAGAGTCCTCCCCCCTTCCCAGAGGCATTGTAGCTCTGGAATCCTTCCCCTATTCTCCTATCAGACGTGCTGAGCAAAAACCCCGCAGATCACTTACTTCCTTGGGAAGTATATACATTAAATACTTTCACAAGATAAAAACTGATAGCCACCC
This sequence comes from Ondatra zibethicus, assembly GCA_004026605.1. Classification (NCBI taxonomy): domain Eukaryota; kingdom Metazoa; phylum Chordata; class Mammalia; order Rodentia; family Cricetidae; genus Ondatra; species Ondatra zibethicus. The sequence continues at coordinate 182,207 of PVIU01000501.1, read as the reverse complement.
TACCCTAGGGTAGTAAATTCAGACCACAAGAAACGGATATCTGAGCCAGTTCTAACTAATGTTTCTGGAGTGGCCTGATTAAGAGGGGTGGTCAGAATGGGGCTCCATGGCCAGGGGGGGCAAACCTTGAGAACTGTCACTCTGGGAACCTGATGAGAGTCATAATGACATCGGGAGGTTTCCCTCTTAAAGATCTACAGCAGAGTGAGTCAAATTTAGAAACCATCATCAGCTGTGGGGCAATGGTGACTCCTCCCCACAGATGCACAGCAATGGTTGGCGGTACTTCCGCTGTCACAACTTGTGTGTACGTGAATGCCACTGGTGTCTCTGTCAAAGAAGCCAGGACATTGCTAGACATCCTGTACTCATAGGACAAACCTTCTTTAAGAGAGTTATCAAACACACAATGTGCCTGAATGGGAAGCCCTCCGCTGTAAGGATGTAACTGACTCCCCAGCAGCTTGGCTTGGCTTCCAGCCTTACTGCCGTCATCAGCCCCTATGCCCCCATCCCCATCTTCTGTGCATGCCAGTTGGATTGGCTTCACTGTGCTGTGCTGACAAACAATCCCCAAACTTTGTGGTTTCATACAAGCAACATTTATTTCTTACTCATGCTACATTCCAACAAGTTGACATGTTCTTGGCACAGGGACCCTGCCTGATAAAGACTCCATTGCAAACCAGACTTCCATAAAGGAAAAAGAAGGAAGAAATAAATCAAGTGTTGGGCCTAATGGCCTCTAGGAAGCCATTCCTGCTTATACTTCATTAGCCATAATGAGTACCAGGGTCACTCCTTCTTTCAAGGGAGTCTCAACACATGCAAATCCTGTGTGCTTAGAAGAACCAGAGCATTTGATTAACAGCTCGTGAATATTCTAGTTTATAATTTTGTAGACCAATACTTGATGTATACAAGGGTTACTAATTGAGAAGACATTAAATGATCATTTCTGTGCTCACTTTGTAGAGCATTGCATTGGGTTCACACTTGATTATAACATGTACACAGATACCTGGAAAGCAGGATATTTAATTGGTGGTTTAGAAATATTTTATAGGTGTATTTCCTATAGCTCAAACATAGCAAATAAAACAAACCCTTCCAAAAAGATGCTAAATGAGTTTCAAGAGCGCTAAGTGGTTTGGAATGTTTGGAGAGCCTGGCCTCAGGTGTGTCCAATTTTCCCTTCTGTTGTCATAAACATTGTGACCAAAAGCGACCCAGGAGAGGAAAAGATCTATTTGGCTGACAGATCACAATCCATCACTGAGGGAGGCCAAGGCAGGAGTTCCAGGCAGGAACCTAGAGGCAGGAACAGAAGCAGAGCCCATGGAGGAAATGCTACTTACTGGCCTGCTCCCTCTGACTTTCTCACCTTCCTTTCTAATACAGCCCAGGCCCACCTGCCCAGAGATGACAACACCCATAGCTGGCTGGACCCTCCTATGTCAATTAGGAATGAAGAAATGCTACACAGACCTGACCACATGCCATTCTGATCTGGAGGATTCTTCAGTTGTGACTTCCTCTTCCCAGATAACCCTAGGTTTCTGTCAAGTAGACAGATGAAGCTAACAATGGCAGGTAAGAAGGGAAGATTTAAGGTGAGGTAGGTAGAAATCAGATGCAAAGAAGGAGACTCATGTGGTGAGTGTAGACAGTGGGACTCTGTGCAAACAGCAGTTCAAGGTTATTGGAAGCGATTTTATAGCCATTAGTAAAATAATAAATAAATAAAATTTAAAAAGGTCATGAATTTGAAAGAGAGTGGAAAGGTATATATGGGAGGGCTTGGAGGGAGGAAACGAAAGAGTGAAATATTATAATCAATTTATAATCTCAAAAATAAAATATCTACTCATAGTGAAAGGAGAGGATGTTGTTGTTGTTGTTTTGGGTTCTAAACATTGAACCCAGAATCCTGTTAAGCATGCAACTCTGTGCTCTCTCAAGTGTTTTAATCAGGGAACTTCTCTTTCCTGACAAATTTAACTAGAAGACAACATTCAAGCAGAGGCACTAAGTGCAATGGGGAGACAAACCTCACACTCCAAGCAAACTTGACGACAAAGATATGAGGGATGACAGACAGAGGTAGATGTATCTTCCGAGCACTTCCTGCTCCTCTGTGCAGTGCTCACCTGTGACGAAGGTGAAGGAAGAGCTCATTACTGGGCCCCTCCCCCTCAGTAATTACATTTAATAATGGGTATTAAATATGTGAATAGCTGCCAGAATTTACCTTTCTAGCTCCAACCTGCAGGTTTGTGTTTATCTATTTTAGAATCTACGTATAATTTGAAAGAGTTTGTATCCAAAATGGACCTCCAGAAAATATGTTCATAGCTCCTGAAAGAGAGTTGGCACCGAGCGTTAACAGCAGCTGAAAATACTGATTGAAAGACTGTGGTGGACCAGGTATTCCTAAGATGTAACACTATCGACCTCATAACAATGGAATCACCTATATCTAGAAATAGGACCCCATCCAATATGTACCAGCTGATGTGCCAAGGGATGGGGTTTGGCCTTAATCTGCTCAGGTTTAGGGGTATAACTTCTAGTTTAAAGGAAGCCTGAAGACAGAGAAACAAGTTGCATAACTTTGGCAATCCAGAGTGTCAACAAAACTTTTGAGCAATAGGCTCAATGTCTTCATCCAGTAAATGGCATAGGAGGGAAAAGGCAGAATGGACTGTTTCGGCTTAGGAAGGACTTAAGCACAAGCCCTCAAAGAAGATAAAACCCTGTTGGAATCCTGATATGAAGAGATTAATTGTAAAAGGATATACAGCATCGACAGGAAAGGCAGTTTTCCTGATTGCTAAAGTATTGAAAAGATTTAAACATCCGAGACACAATAGAAGGAAGTTGGATACAGTTAATATGTAACTTGTTAAAATATAAGTTCTTAGCATGAAAGGGGGCACACATCTTCAATCCTGGCACTTAGGAAGCAGAAGTAAGTGGATCTCTGTATGTTCAAGGCCAGCCTACATAGCAAGCTCCAGGCCAACCGGAGTTACATAGGGAGACCTTGACAACAAATTTTTAAAAATTTAATATGATAATCCAGTTTGAAGGCAATATTGACCCCCCCCAAGGAAATATATTTAGCAATGTCTAGATTCATTTTTGGCAGTTACACCAAGAGATGAGAGATACTAATGGATAGAGCCCACGAATGCTGCAGAACACTCTCCAGTGTGCCAGAGAGTCAGCACAAAGAGGGGGCTAGCCGCACATGGCAACAGACCCAAGGGCCAAAAATCCTCCACAGGCAGTTAAATGTAAGTACAAAGGAAGGGTGGGCCAATGCTATTTTGTTTACTCTGAGCTTGGCACAGCTCCTGCCATAAAGCTTAACTATGACACTATTGAATAATCCCCTATAAATTGTGTAAGCTTCCAAATTCCTGGAGAATAGCAAGGTGGGGATGGGGAGGCACAGACAGAAATACTGCTCATGCGGCTCATCTTGGTAACAGCTCTCAGAAGGATCTACAACGTGAACTGTTAGCATAGTGTTACGCAGCAATGGGAACAACCGTAGGAGTGGATGGCAGCTGCTATACCAGTAGGATTGCAACCTCCCTGTGGCTGAAAATCACTTGGGCAGATCTGCAAAACTGAAGATGCGTAATCTGACCCCAGAGATACTGATTCTGTCTGGGGGAGGTGCGGCTCATAACAGGCATCATGTTTTTAAACTAGCCATGTTATTTTAATGGGCAGCAATGCTAGAAATCTAACCTTTCTTTGGGAACACAAATGAGCCTATTTGTTACGTTCATTCATAAGACATAATGCAGTCAGTGTGCTAGTTCAGAAAGTTGGCTTTAGTAAGTAGTTCTCTAGGTTTGCTAAAACAAATGGGAATCCACCGTTGACTTTTTTTTTTTTTTTTTTAAATGAAAGGCCAGAGAGGCCTTGGAAAGCATTTAAAGGCTCTGGGAGCTGAGAAGGTTGGGTAAATACATCATGTGTTTCACCTCTATATCCTGACAGGGCCGTGAAGACTTCTTTCACTTGCCAAGAAAAATAGACAGAAAAAGGAAATACCCAAATATTTAAAGTGCTCTACTGGCTTGCCTTTTCCTGAACTGGGAACCATGTAGAAGGCGCTGCAATAAAAATGGTATTCCTGGTCTCAGTGGGGCTGTGCGAGGCCAGCTGAGGCCTGGCCCAGGTGATGGCTGTTAACAGTCTGAAGTGAAGTGGGTATTGTTTTAATAGCCAGATGCTACACTCGGGGACCCGGAAATGGCTTCAGTAGCAGAAATTTCTGACTGTGGTTAATTAATCATGGGGTCCCCAGGAATGAAATAGACAGACAGCCAATTAAGGTGTGTCTTGATTTATTTAACCAAAGCTATTCTAGGTCTGGTGAACAGAGATCTCACTGGAGCCGATGTGCTACAGAATTTGGAGTTCACAGACCCAGCATCACCCAGTGACGGGGAGGCCAGTGCCTCTGAGGAAACATCCTGCTTAGCATCACAGAGGCATGCTGAACCTTCCGCCTTGTCCTTTCCACAGCGCCTGGCAGTTGTTAGCACTGAGGAAATGGAAACAAACCTGGGGAATGCCAGATATGGCTCAGAGCTGTGACTGATTCCAGAATCTGGAATTCTACTACAGACCACTTGTGGGGGTTGGGATAATTATGAAATACTAAAACAATTGTCCAGAGTTTATTGCACAGTAGAATTATCACACTTTCCAACCCTGTCAAAGGGCCCGGAGTGGGGTCGGGAGTCAGGGTCATATTCTCAAATTCAGGATTACTTGTTGAAGTGGGTGTTTTGGGGAGCAGGCCTGATCTCCTCCATTTCTCTCATCATAAAGTAAGGATGGATATTTTGGGGAGACCAGATAAAAGTCACTTGGCATTTTTCCATCTGTGTCAAAATAGGGAGCAAGCCCACAAGTTGCTTCCTAAGAGATAAGTACTAAATATTAATTTAATAGGCTATCTATGACTTTACCATCTGATTCTTAAATAATTAGAGATTACTAGAAACAAAATCTGTAGAAACTCTAGTTGTAATTGATATTAGATGTTTTCATCTTTCTGTAGCTATTTTTGCCACTCGGTACAGGTAGTTTATAGGAATTTTTAAAAGTTTGCTATCTTTAGAAGAGAAACCTGTACATATTTATGTTTTCTGAGATTTATTTGTTTTATTTTAGGTGTGTGGGTAGTTTACCTTCATGTATGCCTGAGTACCATTTGTGTGCAATGCCCTTAGAGATTAGAAGAGGATGTCAGATCCTCTGAGACTAGAGCTAGAGATAGTTGTGAGTTGTGATGTCCATGCTGGGACTTGAACTTGGGTCTTCTGGAAGAGCAATCAGTGCTCTTAGTTGCTGAGCCATCTGTCCAGCTCCCAACCCCCATACATCTTTATTATACCATCTCAGGGATTGACTCTAGTGTTCAATCTTCTTTACTGGGAACTTGGGCATGCTACTATTACATTTCCATCTGGTATAGTAGGCCTTATTCTGATCATTTACAGAAAAGGAAATTTTGTCTGTTCATGTTTCAAGCTCATAAGAAACGGGAGCTTTAGCGCCTGCCCCAAATATTCAGCCCGAGGTGTTCTAGTAACTTACCTTCATAACTTATGAGTTTCAAGTATTTCTTCAGAAAACTCAGATACTGAATCAAGTCTTGCTAGCTCCAGGAAGGAGATAAACAAAGAGGGACCTTTCAGTACTTAGGATTTTATGTGCGAACTTCTGGCCTGAAACTAACTCTGGAGGAAGTTGTTTATCATTGGGTTCCATTAGGCTTCACTGAAGGTGATGAACTGAGCACTATCTAATTTGAACAGCCGTGAAGTCTGCATACTCTGTAATTAAATAGCTGCATAGATCCTGTGTTCCTAAGTCTTCTCCAAACTGCCCACTTGGTTCATTTCACAATTAAGCCTAAGAGAGTGTAGTGGTTTGAAAGAAAATGGCTCCCATACGAAGTGGCACTATTAGGAGGTTTGGCTTTGTTGGAATAGGCATGGCCTTGTTGGAGGAAGTGTGTCCCTACTGGGGGTGGGCACTGAGGTCTCCTATGCTCAAGGCTCAAGTTTTGCCCAGTGTCACACACTGGGGCTTCTGCTGACTGCAGATCAAGATGTAGAACTCTCAGCTCCTTCTTCAGCATTATGGCTGCCTGTGTGCCACCATGTTCCCTGCCATGATGACAATGGACTAAACCTCTGAACTGTAAGCCAGCACCAATTAAATGCTTTTTTAAAATAAGAGTTGCTGTGCACAAACTGTTTCCCAGCAGTAGAAACCCTAACCAAAAGATTGTCCTTTAGGCAAGTGATTAAGGAGGCAAAACCGTAAGCCTAAAAATTATTTTCGTTTTTATTGGTGTGTGTGTGTGTATGTGTGTGTGTGTGTGCGTATGTGTGTGTGTGTGGTGTGCTTGCTTGTGTGTCCATGTTTGTGTGTGTTTAGATGCCTGCAGAGGCCAAAAGAAGGTATTGGATGTTAACAGGTGAGTGTGAGCCATCTGACATGGGTGCAGGGAACCAAACTTGGATCTTTGGGAAAGTGGCAAGCACTCTTGACTAGTGATTCATTCTTTAGACTCTTAGGTCTAATTTTCACATGGCTGCATGCAATATACCTGTTCCTGATTAAAGAAGACTGTCTGGTTCTTAGAGAACTGGACAGCAGACATCCTTTTAGCAGGCAGGGAATGGATTTAGAAAGCAGGTGCTTTTCATGGAAAAAAAATCTGGCTAGAGAGGCAGGTGGGTCTCTGTGAGTTTGAGGCCAGCCTGGCCTACATAGTGACAAGGTCAGTCAGAGTTACATGATGAAACACTGTCCTAAAAATAGAAATTTCTATCTAGAGTTTGGGACCTACACAGATTCCTGGGCAGGTGCTGCTACTTCTATTGATTATTCAGAAGAATGAGAGAGAAGGGTTAATGAAGGCAAGCACAGAAAACAAATGTTTTTATGAGGTGTAGCTCTTAAATATTTCCAAGGTCTGAAAGTGTTTGATCCTCAAGCAAACATTCCTCAGGTTGTCAATGAAGACTAGGCTCCTAAGTCATCACGTGGACAGAAGGCAATGGAGGTCAGTGTTGACCGACCATCTCATGATCCCAGTGGCTTTGGGTTAAGAGATCAAAAAAGCAGAAGGTAAAGTAAAAGTTGGAGAAAGACATTGCAATAGACAGGAGCTTCTCAGAATCAGTCCACATGAGAAGACGGAAATTCTTCAACATCCTTGATATAGGAGAAAAACAGAGGCTGGGAATCTCATTCAGGGGTAGAACATTTTCTAGGCCGTTCAAAGCCCTGTGTTTGTTATTCAGCTTTATGGTGAGGGGAACGGTAGGCAACAAAAGGCAGAGGGGTGGAAGGTAAAAGTCCCCAAAAGACCAAAAACACAATAAAAACCAAATAAACCAGGGAAACTGAAAAAGAAGAGCAGACATGAGCCACATTTTGGAGTTCACAGGTAACACAGAACTGGAAGCATAGCTTGAGGGGCGAACAGTTAGCAACTGCTCTCCAGAAAACCTTGGTTTAATTTATTGGTAATTCAAAGAAATTGCAGAGATAATAGTTTGACATGAATTGTTAAGATTCTGATTAAAAGACATGGAGTATATAGCATAAGAGTAGGACTATGTCTTTCATTCGAAAGATAACCTGAATTTGGTCACCTCTGTTGAGCTCATTAGCAACCATTACATAGGTCACAATACTGGCTCTTGTAGTGTCGAAAACTGACCCTACCTAGGGACAGCAAGAGAGGACAGAATGCATTGATTATCTGCCATAGAGTGGGCACTGGGGTGCATGAGCTAAAGTGTTGCACTCTTGAAACCCAGCCTTCAACGGCTGTTAGTGTTTCTTCCTCTGTTCCACGGGTTCTCCTTTCCACGTCACTGCTCTGCTCCTTCCGCTGTAAATCCCTCCCCCCACCTGGCAGTTCACACACACAAGCCTTTTACAAACCTTAGTCAAAACTCATCTCCAAAAGTGTTCTTTAAACTACCCTAATTATAACCTCCATTTAAGCCTACTATAATCTATACTTTAATCTTGGACTATGTGAAGACTCAGGAGTACAGCGCTTTGTACTTTGGTGATGGGTCTCTAAAACTGTGTTTTTACTTATCCATCCCATGTGCTGTTTTACTTATTCCAGTTCTGTTTTGTTACTCAAACTGAGAAATTGCCAGCAAGTGCCCTGACGTGTGCACGCACGAATATGCTTGCTGAGATGTCAGGAATGTCTGATTTGATTTGGATCATATGGATAGGTCTGGATTGATGAATCTACAATTTTACTGATGAATTTGAAATTTTGTGTTTCTTTTGGAGATGAGAAGCAAAAGTTTGAATTTATTTTGATATTTTCCAATCTTTGGAAACATACATTGACTAATACCAAACAGCGACTTTGACCAAAAGGTTAAAATTCTGAACTTTAAAGCCCAGAACCATTGGAACTAATACAGCTCATTTTTACAAAGATTCAGTTCAATTTGAAATTCAGTAAGATGCGTAAAGATTACACACACAGTAAGACATGTAGCCAGATGAGTGGTGCACAGCTCTAATCCCGGCATTCAGACAGCTAAAGTAGAGCCATCATGAACTTCAACTAGCCTGGGCTAGACAGCAAGAGCCTGCCTTAAAAAAAATTATGCCAGAAAAAAATATATGAAAGTTATAGAAAATTACTGAACTTCTAATAAATAAGGGAATGCAAATTCATCTTCATTGTTATTGGTGTGTTTTTGAGTCCACAGATTGTTTCATTCTGTTAGTGCTGACACTATTCGTTACTCTCATGCCAACATTTTTCACGGAACCTTCTTATGAACTGACCCCTTGGGTTCCAATAGATTTCATTTTGACAAATGCTGCTTTGTAATGTCACGAAAAATATTTCCCCTGGAAAAAAAAAACCACTTTGTTTACTCCATTCATAAAAGGCTTTGGCAGGGCTTGATAAACTCTATTTTTTAAACAACTCTCAAATAACACATTCTTTGCTGTAGGCTTATACATTTTATGAGGTGTGTCAAAGATTCTGAGCATTATATTTTAAAAGACTTATTCAATGCAACTCAAGAAACTGGCTTATTTCGCCAGCTGTAAATAAAGTAATTTAGGTCTCATTTAGGATAATGTTATTTTTAATTTTACAAACTTTATTATTAAAAACAGTTTGCAAATAAAATAAAAAACACACAAAAATTATCAATTCACATTTTAGTGACCTTCTATACAGTTAGAACAGCCATTCTGAAGATATGGATGTTAACATTGAATTTTACAATTTCACTATCCTTATATTTTTATCCACTACAAAAACCAAAAACTTTATTGCAGAATTAGAACTAGAAAATTAACTTTATATCCTCTTTTATAACCTGTCTCCATACCTACAGCCAGTTCTTCATCTAGAGTAATAATTCTTAAATGATTATTGAGCATAATTTACATGAAGATTTATAGATTTTGAATGTGCTCCTTGTTCGCAAAAGATTATACAGAGGAATTCTGCAGTGATAAGAATATAGAAAATCAGACAATTAATAAATTTATCAGTCAGAGTTCAGAAAAAATAGAACTGATAAGATGAATGTGTGTGTAAGTGTGCATGCATATGTGAGAATGTGTGTATGTATGTGTGTGCATGCATGCGTGTGTGTGAAAATGTGAATGTGTGTATTGTGAGAGTGTGTGCATGAGTGTTTGACTCTGTGTATAGTGTGTGAATGAGCTTGTGTGTGTGTGTATACTTATTAATTCAGCTTACTTCAAAATACTAACAACAGCTAAACTATAAACTATATACCTGATAGTTGCTTGATCCTCGAGGCTGCACACCCTCAGCAACTGAAATATTTCCACAGTAGCTCTCTCACACTGGAGAGGTTGAGAACTTGATAATTGCTCAATCCACAGGGCTGAGAGTCCCAGCAGTCCCAATCTGGCACTGAAAACCTAGAGATTTCTTAGAATCACTGGTCCCTGGTTAATAACGATGCTCGCAAACACTTGTTCTGATACCTGTGATGCAACCAGTAACGATAGCACCAGGATAAATTACCATGGAGGGGAAACAGAAGGCCCATCAAGCAAAAAGCACATTGTCTTCCTTCTGCCTGCCCCTTCTCATGGGTCAGCCAAGAGAAGGTGTATAAACGGAGACTGTTCTTTTGTTCCCAGCCACCCAGACCCAAATAATTACACAGAAACTATATTAATTACAACACTGCTTGGCCAATAGCTTAATCATATTCCTGGTTAACTCTTATATCTTAAATTAACCAGTTTCTATTAATCTGTGTATCACCATGAGGGTGTGGCCTACTGGTAAGTTCTGGCATCTGTCTCCTTCAGCAGCTACATGGCACCTCCCTGACTCTGCCTACTTTCTTTATATATCTCTGTTCAGATTTCCTGCCTGGCTTTGCTCTGCTAAAAGCTTTATTTATCAACCAATAAAAGCAACACATATACATCAGGACATCCCACATCAAAGGTGGCTCTTCCTGCACCCATTAGGACAATTCCTCAACTGATACTTCCTACTCAGGTGATTCTAACTGGTGTCAATTTGACTTTAAAAACAATCATCACAATTAATCTTGCTAATTTTTGCAAACCTTTGGCAAGATTTTGAGCATATGAATGAGGGAGAAGAAATAGCAGGCTGGGAATCATTAGAACCAAATTAAGACATCATGTTCTTTACAAATGTAAATAAATGTGTGAAAATATGCTGGAAAAGGTCCGTGACATATGCGCTGACTTTTATGGCATGGTGTGGTACTTACAAAACTGTTATCACATCAAAACTTAAAATTAACCAACAACTACACATACAGACTACCACCCAAAGTTTATAAACTATTGCCTTCTTTAGTTGTTATTGAAATGAACTTTTATGTCCTTTTAGCTATCATAAAATACATTGATACTTAACTTTAAGCCCAGAAATTCTGGGAATATTCCTTCCTGTTTCTACTTTATTAGTGTGGGCGCTGTTTTGTTTTTATTTAACATTTAGGGAACCATCACAAAGGACATATTTTTATTACATTTATTTATAGAGGGAGCATGTGTGTCAGCATGCACATGGAGGTCACAGCACTACTTATGTGAAATGATTCTCCCCTTTTGCCATATGCATCCTCTTAATCAATTCAGACAATCAGGTTTGTTGGCAAGCCCCTTTACCCTCTGAACCATCTCTCTGATCCATACAAAGGACATTTTTAATGTCACCTACTAGCAGTATATATTCTCTAATCAGTGTCTAATTTAGCAAAGATATTATATCTCTCAGAGTAGAGGAGTAGGTCGATTTCTCTTGCTCTATACAATGGAAAGGCAGGAATTCTGGAGAAATGTCCTGATGAAATAATCTGATTATATTGACTCTAAATGTAAAGCTTTGAGAATGAGACTATATCAGATTACAAACGTGTACAATAGTTATAATAACTTTTATTCCTATAAAAGTTTTCTTATTTCATTATTGATCATGTCCTTTGAGGTTTACTAAATTAGCAACTTCCTTAAGTATCTATTACCTTAAAAAACAGCTAAAATTGTATAATTATAGAAATGACAACAAAACTTGTCATTTACGAATGGATAGCATAGGTTTCTGTATTAGCCTTTGCATTGCTGTCACTAAAAATATATGACAAAAATTAGTATGGAAGGAAGAGTTTGTTTTGGCTTGTGGTTCCAGAAGTAGGAAGCTGACTGATCACACAAGGAAAGAAAGAAAGAGAACTGGAAGCAGGGCAAGGCTATGAACTCTAACACTGGTGCCACTGACGCATGTCCTCCCACAAGGCTCTACCTCTTAAACTTCCCTAATGTCCCCATACAGCACAACCAACCTGGAACCAAATGTTCAAATACCTGAGCCTCTGGAAGACATTCTCATTTAAAGCACCATGGTTCCTAAATGATCTAAATTCAATGACAAGAAAACAAAGGGCCTATCTGTAGGAGAAGGGCCCACTTGTTCATCCCAGCCTCCCAGAACTGAAATAATCACACGGAAATTGTATTAATTAAAACACTGCTTGGCCCATTAGCTCTAACTTCTTATTGGCTAACTTTTATATCTTAATTTAGCCCATATCTATTGATCTGTGTACCACCATGAGGTCCTGGCCTACCAGCAAAGTTCCAACACGTCTATCTCCAGCAGCGGGTCCATGGTGTCTCCTGACTCTGCCCTTCTTTCTCCCAGCATTCGGTTCTGTCTTCCCCGCCTGACTAAATTCTGCCCCATCGACAGGCCAAGGCAGTTTCTTTATTCATTAATGGTAATTACAGCACACAGAGGGGACTCCCATATCATCTATCCACGTTGTACAGTGCATGGCTGCTTTACCAGGCAATGCTTTGTTTACATTGTACAGCACATGGCTGCTTTTATCCTGCAATGCCTTTCAAGCCAAGTACAGTATCTCTTCCAGAAAGAAAAGTTATGCAGAAACTACTTAATTTCTGTTTAATCCAATTTTACCAACTCTATTGATATGTCAGAAATAAGACTTAAGATTTATAACTTAAAATCAGCCCGTTTGACATTATCTACAGATCTTAAAACATAGAAAGTTTGCAAAAAATGTTTCTCTGAGCAGTGTCCTAGTTGAATTCTGCTTGTACCTTTGTCTCTCTATGATCAACACGGGTTACTATGATTCTTTTAAAAGAAGAATAGTATCATGTCACCATCCTGCTAATTTCTCTCCTATACCCATTCCAATCAATTGCTGTTCTCCAAAAGCAATTCACAAAGACCCATAGTTTCTCTTGCCCTGCTTCCTGCTCTGAGTCCATCTCTACTGTGGCTTATTCGTTGTTCTGGCCAATAACTTCCCTGCTATCCCCCTGAGTAAGCTTGTCTTGCTCCTCTCTCTGTGTCTGAAATGACTGCCTCAACATGCTGCTCCCCCTCTCTCTTCCAAGTTGTTGCTCAAACGGTGTCCTTTAAAAAGGTCTCTCAGTCAACCGCTCACAGTTACACCACATTACTACATCCCATTTCTTAGCCTGCTTTTTCTGTAGACATTATCTTTTAGCAACTATATATTTAACTTTTTGGGTTGTGCAAAGTAATTTCAATTTTGACTTTGTTCAAATTTCCCATTAGATATTGGAATACATTCTTAATAAATGTGGTTATGTTATGCATCATTTTAATGAAATTTCCCATCTCGTTTTTTTTTCACTAATGACTTAACTACTTTCTGTTTAGTTTATTTTATATTTTTTTCTACTATGGAAATGATATTAGACAAAAAATATGTTTGAGTGATTTTCTTATCCAAGTTCAAAGTGGCTCACAAACTAGCTGGGACCACTTGAAACACCAAGAATACATTTGGCCCAGGAACTGCTAACAAACACAGAGTGCAGTGGTGACTCAAGAGGTTTTGCAAAAGTGACAAGAACCTTGATAGGGAGCAATACAGCTGGCCACTGGAAATTGAAAATGACCATTTGAACACAACCATCCAAACAAATCCTCTTTTTTTCATATTCTTTTATTTTTCATTCAAAAATTTACACTTCCTCCCTTTCTCCCAGTCCTCTCCCGCTCCCCCAGTCCCCGTCCTCCCTCCCCCTGTTTCCTTTAGAGGGGGCAGGGTACCCTGCCCTATGGGAAGCCCAAGCCCCCCCCCTCTCCATCCCAGCCTAGGAAGGTGTGCATCCATATAGACTAGGTTCCCAAAAAGCCAATACATGCAGAAGAGATAGGTCCCAGTGCCATTATCATTGGCTTCTTAGTCAGCCCCCATTGGCAGCCACATTCAGAGATTCTGGTTTGATCATATGCTCATTCAGTCCTGGACCAGCTGAATTTGGTGAGCTCCCATTAGATCATGCACACTGTCTCAGTTGGTGGACCAGCCCCTCATGGTCCTGACTTCCTTGCTGATCTTCTCCCACCTTCTGCTCTTCGACTGGACCTTGGGAGCTCAGTCCATTGCTCTAATGTGAATGTGGGTCTCTGTCTCTATTTCCATCCATCGGACGAATTTACTATGGTGATGATCAAGATATTCATCAATGTGATTATGGGACAAGGCTAGTTCAGACACCCTCTCTTCTGCTGTACAAGTACCTAGCTGGGGACATCCCCGGGGACACCTGGGATCCCCTCTAGAGCCAAGTCTCTTGCCAATGACTCCTTTATGTAGATATCTTATTCCCTTCTCCAATATCCACCCATCCACCATCACCACCCTCCGACTTCCCCAAACCCTCCCCAGTCCTTCCCTTCTCCTTTCTCCCTCCCCCTCTCCCATTCGCCTACCCTCACCCCTACCTCGACCCCTATCACCACTCCCATGCTTCCAACTTTTGCCCGGCTATCTTGATTGCTTCCAATTTCCAGGAGGATTTATATGTTTTTCTTTGGGTTCACCTTGCTATTTGGCTTCTCTAGGCTTGTGAGCTATAAGTTTAATGTCCTTTGTTTATGGCTAGGGTCCACTAATGAGTGAGTACATACCATAATCATGTTTTTGGGTCTGGATCATCTCACTTAGGATAGTGTTTTCTATTTCCATCCATTTGCATGCAAAATTCAAGATGTCATTGTTTTTTACTGCTGAGTAGTATTCTAATGTGTATATATTCCACACTTTCTTGATCCATTCTTCCATTGAGGGGCACCTAGGTTGTTTCCAGGTTCTGGCTATTACAAACAATGCTGCTATGAACATAGTTGCACAAATGCTTTTATAGAATGATTGGGCATCTCTTGGGTATATTCCCAAGAGTGGTATTGCTGGATCCTGAGGTAGGTTGATTCCCAATTTCCTGTGAAACCGCCACAGTGATTCCCAAAGTGGTTGCACAAGTTTGCATTCCCACCAGCAATGGATGAGTGTTCCCGTTACACCACATCCTCTCCAGCATAGGCTATCATTGGTGTTTTTGATTTTAGCCATTCTGGCAGGTGTAAGATGGTATCTCAAAGTTGCTTTGATTTGCATTTCCCTGATCGCTAAGGAAGTTGAACATGACCTTAAGTATCTTTTGGCCATTCGAACTTCTTCTGTTGAGAATTCTCTGTTCAGATCAGTACCCCATTTTTTAATTGGGTTATTTAGAATTTTAATGTCTAGTTTCTTGAGTTCTTTATATATTTTGGAGATCAGACCTTTGTCTAATGTGGGGTTGGTGAAGATCTTCTCCCATTCAGTAGGATGCCTTTTTGTCTTAATGACTGTGTCCTTTGCTTTACAGAAGCTTTTCAGTTTTAGGAGGTCCCATTTATTCATTGTTGCTCTTATTGTCTGTGCCACTGGGGTTTTACATAGGAAGTGGTCTCCTGTGCCCATGTATTGCAGGCTAATTCCCACTTTCTCTTCTATCAGTTTCAGTGTGGTCGGATTTATATTGAGTTCGTTAATCCATTTGGAGTTGAGTTTTGTGCATGGTGATAGATAAGGATCTATTTTCATTCTCCTACAGATTGACATCCAGTTATGCCAGTACCATTTGTTAAAGAAGCTTTCATTCTTCCGTTGTATAATTTTAGCTTCTTTGTCAAATATGAGCTGTTCATAGGTTTGTGGATTAATATCCAGGTCTTCGATTTGATTCCATCCTTCAGCTTCTCTGTTTTTATGCCAATACCAAGCTGTTTTCATTACTGTAGCTCTGTAATAGAGTTTGAAATCAGGGATAGTAATACCTCCGGAAGTTCCTTTATTGTATAGGATTGTTTTGGCTATCCTGGGCTTTTTGTTTTTCCATATAAAGTTAGTTATTGTTCTCTCAAAGTCTATGAAGAATTTTGTTGGGATTTTGATAGGGATTGCATTGAATCTATAGATTGCCTTTGGTAGAATTGCCATTTTTACTATATTGATCCTACCAATCCAGGAGCATGGGAGATCCTTCCATTTTCTGGTATCCTCTTCAATTTCTTTCTTCAAGGTCTTAAAGTTCTGGTCAAATACATCTTTTACTACCTTGGTTAGTGTTACCCCAAGATACTTTATGCTATTTGTGGCTATCGTGAAAGGTGATGTTTCTCTGATTTCCCTCTCTGTTTCTTTATCCTTTGTGTATAGGAGGGCTACTGGTTTTTTTTGAGTTGATTTTGTATCCTGCCACATCACTGAAGTTATTTATCAGCTGTAGAAGTTCTTTGGTAGAGTTTTTGGGGTCACTTATGTACACTATCATATCATCTGCAAATAACGAGAGTTTGACTTCTTCCTTTCCAATTCAAATCCCCATGATCTCCTTATTTTGTCTTATAGCTATTGCTAGAACTTCAAGCACTATATTAAAGAGATATGGAGAGAGTGGACAGCCTTGTCTTGTTCCTGATTTTAGTGGAATCGCTTTGACTTTCTCCCCATTTAATTTGATGTTAGCTGTTGGCTTGCTGTATATTGCTTTTCTTATATTTAGATATGATCCCTGTATCCCTAATCTCTCTAAGACCTTTATCATAAAGGGGTATTGAACTTTGTCATATGCTTCTTCAGCATCTAATGAAATGATCATACGGGTTTTTTTCTTTCAGTTTATTTATATGATGGATTACATTGATAGATATTCATATGTTGAACCAGCCCTGTATATCTGGGATGAAGCCTACTGGATCATAATGGATAATTTTTTTGATGTGTTCTTGGATTCGGTTTGCCTGTATTTTATTGAGAATTTTTGCATCGATGTTCATGAGGTAGATTGGTCTGTAATTCTCTTTCATGGTTGCGTCTTTGTGTGGTTTTGGTATCAGGGTGACTGTAGCTTCATAAAAAGTTTGGCAATGACTCTTCTGTTTCTATTATGTGAAACACATTAAGGATTATAGGTATTAACTCTTCTTGGAAGTTTTGGTAGAATTCTGCATTAAAACCATCTGGTCCTGGGCTTTTTTTGGTTTGGAGGTTTTTGATGACAGCTTCTATTTCCTCATGACCTATAGGTCTATTTAAATTATTCACCTGGTCTTGATTTAATTTCAGTATATGGTATTTATCTAAAAAACTGTCCATTTCTTTTACATTTTCCAATTTTGTGGCATACAGGCTTTTGTAGTAAGACCTAATGACTCTCTGAATTTCCTCAGTGTCTGTTGTTATGTCCCCTTTTTCATTTCTGATCTTGTTATTTTGAATGTTCTCTCTCTGCCTTTTGATTAGTTTGGATAGGGGTTTGTCAATCTTGTTGATTTTCTCAAGGAACCAGCTCTTTGTTTCTTTGATTCTTTGGATTGTTTTCTGTGTCTCTATTTTGCTGATTTCAAAATCTCAGTTTTATTATTTCCAGTCTTCTACTCTTCCTGGGTGAGTCTGCTTCTTTTTTTTCTAGAGCTTTCAGGTGTGCTGTTAAATCACTAATGTGTGCTTTCTCGATTTCTTTATGTGGGCACTAAGTGCTATGAACTTTCGTCTTAGCACTGCTTTCATTGTGTCCTATAGGTTGGGGTATGTTGTGTCTTTATTTTCATTGAATTCAAGGAAGACTTTAATTTCTTTCTTTATTTCTTCCTTGACCCAGGAGTGGTTCAGTATTTGACTGTTCAGTTTCCATGAGTTTGTAGGCTTTCTGGGGATAGAATTGTTGTTAAATTCTAACTTTACTCCATGGTGATCCAATAAGACACAGGTGGTTACTAAAATTTTTTTGTATCTGTGGATATTTGCTTTGTTACCGAGTATGTGATCAGTTTTCGAGAAGGTTCCATGAGATGCTGAGAAGTAAGTATATTCTTTCTTGTTTGGGTGGAATGTTCTATAGATGTCTAGTAAGTCCATTTGATTCATTACATCTGTTAGTTCTCACATTTCTCTGTTAAGTTTCTGTCTGGTTGACCTGTCCATTGGTGAGAGAGGAGTGTTGAAATCTCCTACTGTTAGTGTGTGGGGTTTGATGTGTGCTTTGAGTTCTAGTAATGTTTCTTTTACATATGTGGGTGCTTTTATATTAGGGGCATATATATTCAGGATTGAGACTTCATCTTGATATATTATTCCTGTTATGAGTATAAAGTGTCCATCTCCATCTCTTCTGATTGATTTTAGTTTGAAGTCAATTTTGTTAGATATTAGGATAGCCACACCCGCTTGTTTCTTAGGGCCATTTAATTGAAAAACCTTTTCCCAACCCTTTACTCTGAGATAATGTCTGTCTTTGTGGTTGAGGTGTGTTTCTTGTAAACAACAGAATGTTGGATCCTGTTTACATATCCATTCTCTTAACCTGTGCCTTTTTATAGGTGAATTGAGTCCATTGATATTAAGTGATATTAATGAGCAGTGGTTGTTACCTCCAGTTATTATTATGTTTTTTGGTGGTAGTGTTTTGCGTTTCCCTTCTTTTAGTTGTGCTGGTGGAGGGTTGTCAGTTGTCTGTGCTGCTGTGGGTATTGTTGGCTTCCTCTAGTTGTGGTTTTCCTTCTAGTACTTTCTGTAAGGATGGGTTTGTGGCTACGTATTGTTTAAGTCTTTTTTTGTCCTGGAATATCTTGTTTTCTCCATCGATGGTGAAAGAAAGCTTTGCTGGGTATAGTAGTCTGGGCTTGCATCCGTGGTCTCAGTGTCTGCATCACATCTATCTAATACCTTCTTCCTCTCATGGTTTCCATTGAGAAGTCAGGTGTAATTCTGATAGGTTTACCTTTATATGTTACTTGACCTTTTTCCTTTGCAGCTCTCAATATTCTTTCTTTATTTTGTATGTTTTGTGTTTTGATTATTATATGGCGAGGGTATGGTTTTTTTTTTTTTGTTTTTTGTTTTTGATCCAGTCTATTTGGTGTTCTGTATGCTTCTTGTACCTTCATAGGAATATCCTTTTCTAGGTTGGGAAAGTTTTCCTCTATAATTTTGTTGAATATATTTTTTGGACCTTTAAGCTGTAATCCTTCTTCTTCTTCTACCCCTATTATTCTTAGGTTTGGTCTTTTCATGGTGTCCCAGATTTCCTGGATGTTTTGCATTCAGAATTTGTTGGATTTGTTGTTTTCTTTAATCAATGAGTTTATTTCCTCTATAGTATCTTCAGCGTCTGAGATTCTTTCTTCTATCTCTTGTATTCTGTTGATTATACTTGTCTCTGTAGTTCCTGTTTGTTTACCCAGATTTTCCATTTCCAGAGTTCCCTCGGTTTGTGTTTTCTTTAGTACCTCTATTTCAATCTTCAAGTCTTTAACTGTTTCCTTCACCTGTTTAATTGCTTTTTCTTGGTTTTCTTGGGTTTCTTTGAGGGATTTATTAATTTCTTCCAGCTTTTTGTTTGTTTTCCCCTCCATTTCTTTAAGGGAATTTTTCACTTCCTTTTTAAAGGTCTCCATCATTTTCATTAAGTAATGTTTAAAGTCGTTTTCTTCTACTTCTTCTAGAATAGGGTGTTCAAGTCTTCTTGTTGCTTGCTCACTGGATTCTGGTGTTGTCATGATGCTTTTCATGTTGTTGGAGGAATTCTTGCATTAGCGCCTGCCCATCTCCTCCTTTAAATGCAGCCAGGAGAGTCTTGGCGTCGTGATCCAATCTTTTCTGTGATTGACAGTGTACTTGGAGAATTTTCTTGGTCTGTCCTCTCTTAGGGCCTCAAGGTACTGGAGCCGGTTGTGCTGGTGGATCTAAGGACCCCGAAGATGGAAAGGAGTGCCCTCTGGCTGGATTTCCTCAGTGCAGGAGCAGGATCTGTTCCTCGGCTAAGGACTCCTCTGGATCGCTGATCTCAGCACAGGAACAGGGACTCCTGGTGGGCCAAGGACCCCCGCAGAGGAAAGGGCAACATTGTGTGTGTGGGGGACAGGGTCGGGTGGAACACAGAGGCCCCTGCAGCAGGGGCTGGAGGTGCCCGCACTCCCTTCTGGGGACCTTCCAGCAGGGCGCACACACACTCACCCCTCTGGATCTCTCCAAAGAGATCCGCTTACAACTCCACAAGAGTGAGCCAAAACCACC
The DNA here is from genome assembly GCA_004026605.1 of Ondatra zibethicus. NCBI lineage: Eukaryota > Metazoa > Chordata > Mammalia > Rodentia > Cricetidae > Ondatra > Ondatra zibethicus. Next base: position 162,228 of record PVIU01000501.1, on the reverse strand, counting down.
ATGAGTGGCATTCCCTTATAGTTATCCTTTGAAGCAAAACTGAAATAGTAAAAATGCCCATATGTGTGTGACTTATTAGCTGACCAGACGTAAATAGAATTCTTTGTTTAACTGTCCTTGTCTTACTCCATGCCACAATGAGACACTTTTCTTTGGAATTATCACATATGATGGCTAGTGGATTTTATGTGACATCTGATGATGACCAGCTCAGTGGTTGGATTGAGACAAAGCTCTTAAGCCCTTCCCAAAACCAAACTGGTACCAGAAAGGGGTCATGGTCACTGTGGTCTAATCCATTACAGTTTACTAAACCCAGTGATGAAACTATGATATCTGAGAAATTTGATCAATACAATTGTTGGGATGCACTAAAAATTGCAGTGCCTGCAGCTGACACTGGTAAACAGAAAGGACCCATTTCCCCATGATGCTGTTCAGCCAAATGCCACACAAACAATGCTTCAAAAGTCGAACATATTAGGCTACCGAGTTTTGTGCCACCCATCATATTATATTATATTCATTATATTCATCCATCTATCTATCCATCCAACTGCCACTTCTACAAGTATCCCAGCATCTTTTTGCAGGGAGAATACTTGTCCAACCAGCAAAATGAATGAAATATTTTTCAAGAGTTCAATGAATCATGAAGTACAAATTTTTAATGATACTAGAATAAACAAACTTATGAGAAAAATAATTCATTGTAATGATTTCTGCTTTTATTAATAAAGATGTATCTGAGTCTAGTTATCATGGCTTAATTCACAGCACCAAACCACAATTTCTTCTGCACCAACCTAGTATTTATTTATTTATTTATTTATTTATTTATTTATTTATTTATTTATCTATTTATCATCTGTATCCTTCCAGTAGTGTATTCAGACTCCACGGGAGAAGCATTCTTTTCTGCCATATCTTCAATGATTTCCTACTCCCTTGACAATAGTATAAACTCAAATATTTACTAAATAAATTACCACGTATACAAATTTTGGCTTCATTTCATCAATTTTTAGTAAACATAGTCCTAGAAGTGCTAATCAACATGTGAGCTGCACAATTTGGAGCATCTCGTTCTCCTGTGGATTTTAGTATCTGGGGACACTTAATGTGTCTGAGGCACATCTGAACAGAACTGATCACCAGAGTAATACCATGAGTGGGAGCTGCAGTCCATGGTGGCAGAAGGGGGTCGCAGATGCATCTTCATGCTGCAACTAAACTGCAGTTGAATGGAAATAGCTCTGCAATAAAATGAATTGCCTCCAGAGCCCAGTAAGTGTGAATTTCAAAAACTTAAATTACTGTATAAGTCACGTGGTTCTAATGGTTGCTGACTTAACTTGGACCTTCACACAGGCACTTTGAAGGCTGCCATTATCTCTTATGGACTTTAAGCATTCCCTATTTTGTCTTTCCTGACTTATGCATGTTGAAATAATGGTTATTAATCTGTCGGCTACAATAGTCATAAGTAATGGATATTGGCCATTTCTACTAATAATAAAGTTATTTAATACTCCAGCATCTACGATTATAGAATAGACCTACAAGAGGTCCTGTCCACGTGCACATTTATTTACAACAGATGCAGAATCCAGTGATGCCCATACTTTAATTGGTGCTCAAATGGAGCCAAGATGAATGTTTGGTCAAATCCTAGTTAGTGATGAATAGGCAGATGGATTTCTAAACATCTCACTCTAGCTTAGATTCATGTTTGAGTCTTCCACAAACCTAGCATCCAGCATGACACATTTGTTTATTCCTTCAATACTTGATTTCTTCCTCTGAAAATATTTAGTGATAACTGCTTATGTAAGAAGTGTCTGGAGCTAAAACAGTGAGAAATAACCAGCATAGCCCTTGCCAGGAGGGAGCTTATATCTAAATGAAGAGGCAGATATAATGTGATGCAATTATAGTAGCTATCATAAAGGACAAGCAGAAATCAATGCAAAAGTAAGTACCTATCTCAGGCCTGATCCAGTCTGGGCTATAACATATCATAGCAAGAATAGGTAGGACTTTGTTGGGCAAACAGAAGAGAATAATGTGTACAAGGGTGTCCATCTGAGTTACAAAGTTACATACAATTTTTAAGAAACTGTTGTATTGTTGTATAAAGAATAGCCTGAGGAGGAATAAAATAATTCTTTTAATCTTAGGTCTTTTTTAACTAAGAGCGAGGGGAAGAATTTATGAGACTTTAAGAAATGACAGAGTTACAACTTGCTTTTAAGATAAGTACAGTATACAGTGTCACTTAGGATATACAATCTCACTAACCACTATAGCAATGCAGGAGGGCTAGGGTGAGGGCTGAGGTCGGCTAACTACTTTTGCGCACTTCTAAGTAGGTAATTAGATAATTCACGATAGTTTGAAATGTGCTTTCCTACGGCTTTCTTTCAAGGAGGTTTGCTTTTCATTCATTAAAGCAAATGGAGGAAGATTAATTGAGATGGTGTGAAATAAGCTGGCTTTGCTATGAGGGTGTTTGGAATATGTTGGTGCTAATGCAGAAGGGTAGAATGAAAATATTAAAACAAACAAAAGAGAACCAGTAAGTCTTGCTAGTTTTTATTAGCTATGGGGTAATATTGAATATTGAATGACAAGTATTTCTGGCAGAAATGGCAATAACAAATACAAAATATGTAATAAATTAATTTCTGTAAGCTTGATTTATAATAATTGCATTATATGATATATATACACACATTTAATTATATAAGAGGCATATAGATTGTAACAAGGTATTATTCTTTTTATGAGTGAGAGAGCCTTGATGTACTGAGTTCATATCAGAATTTGATATTTGGTTTGTTTTATATTTGCTTGTTCCTGGAGATTGAACTCAGGGCCTTGTGTATGTGAAGCATGTTTTCAGTCGACGAAGCTACTTGTCCAATCCCCAACATTCAAATGTTTAAATAAAATAAAAACTCAACACACAACTTTTGCCTTTTGTGAAGTATATTCAAAGCAAAGTTGAAAAGCTCCAAAGAGAAGAGGAAAAATGAAAGAGCTAGGGGATACAGAGAAGCCGATAACGAAAATTAAAGGAAGGATTTTTACAGGGGAAAAACAATTTCATTTTATTGTAAAGACCTAAATGAATAAAAGAAGACTTTGAATGTGAGGATGATTAAAAAGACAAAATCATTAGCTAAAGATATTTACAAGTTTAGACTCTTTCATTTTGATTGTAATTTTAATTAGCTGGACACAGGGGGGGAAGAAAATGAAAGCCTACATCATCTACTTACTCTTTAAATTGCCTCTACCTTAATTTTCTGCTCTTCAGTTCTTAATTTTCTCTATTTTTGTTCTAAGTAATCTGGTTATCAGGCGAAAGCGATTTCCCCTCAGCCAGGTTTAGCATTCAGTATTTGCATCTGTGAACTAAAAGTTCATTTTATTGCTTTAGTGTTTATTCTTTCAATAGCGAAAACTCTCTCCAGGTAACTTTTTTTCAGTCCTTTGTCTATGCAGCAGGGTGCTTTGTATACCCCTGACAGTTAGACAGTTAATAACAAAGGCTCCTATTTTTAAAATAATTATGCTCGATTTACACAGTTTCCACAAAATTTACTCATAAAATTTAGAAAGCAACAAAGCTTCAAAAAGCTGTAGGTTTTCTCTTCATTAAAACAATTTTTCTATGTGCAAGTAAGTCGTTTGCTTCTGTTTGAAAAAATCGGCCAGAAATTCAGTATTAATCAAGTCTGGGGTTTGCATGTATATGAATAAAATTTTTAAAAATTGCATTGACATAGAACAAGGCACATCTGTTTAGAATAACCTACTTTGGAAAGGGTCTTCAAGATATTATCTGGCTTTTTAGGAGGCTATTTATTTTGCATTTGTTAAAGAAAACAAAATTAGCATAGCTAACCATGTATTACATGTCTCTCATTTGCCCTGTTTCCCAAAAGAAATTCACTTAAATAATGTGTAGCCTCCCTGTTCAAGTGCCTTGGGGTCGGAGGATGAAAGGCACTATTTAAGTGGTGACAATTATTGTTATTATTCTGCCATGGATAAAGAGGAACAATTGCCTTTTAAAACTATTGTGGACAATTTCATTTTGCTCCCCCATACCTCAGAAACAGTGTTTGAGCTCTGAACAAGAACCATGCACTTTAAGTAAAACAACATATAGAGTCTTAGCATATGGGCATTGAATACCCTGAAGATCATAGAGGCTTCCAATCATAGTCATCCAGGATGGTGTCATTTCAGGGACAGTGAGAAAACCCGGCTATGCACCATCAGTGATTTTGTGTGTGAAATTCCAAACTTTATTTTTTGTTTTCTTAAAGCTTTCCTCGCCATAAAATAGAAGCCTTTCTTCGGGTAGATAGTTTTGTGTCCCTTATCACCGTTGCATGATTTTCATAAGAATGAGCTCTAGGTATTTCCAAATAGGTTGGTACCCTCGGGAGGTTGAGGAGGCAGAAGTGAAATAAGACATCAAAAAGGGAATTTCCGGGAACTTGGAGGTTTAAAAACATGCAGAAAATTAAATACAGCAGGAGAAAGGCTCATTCCCGACTGACCCCAAGAATGTGATCACTGACACTCGAATCCTTAGGCAGTGGACAAGGACTACTATAAAAATTCCCTTACTGGCAAGTGTTCAAATGCGGGGTTCTTGGTTCTCTACAGCATAGGGTTTATCCTGCATCTGAGGTGACAGGTTGAGGACTCACCCTTTCAGGAATGAATCTCTCTCTCTGAAACACTTGGCAACTAAAAGGTCTTCCGTTATGGTGTGCTCTGGGAATGCGGTGCCAATTTGCTTACAGTTTGGGTGTGCTGGAGCCGCACTGAGGCTTCATGCCAGGATCATCATTTGTTCTTATCCATCTTGTCTAAGAAGTGTACTTTTAGACTTTTGCCCCAGAATCAGCTGAAGTGCTCCATGCACCACCTTTCTTTGGTGTCCAATAACCCCTTTAGGAAATCTGCAGAGGCCAAGCTAAAATGTGAGGGTGCAGGCAGGCTGTTCTGCAGGAAGGTGAATGCCACCTGCTGGGCTTTCTACCAGACGCAATCCCCCACCCTCTGGCTCTCTGGCACCCTTCCTCACTGATCTAATGCCATGCTCACTGCTTGTTTAGTTGGGTAATGGAGACTCCAATCGTTGCAAGGCCATACGGCTCCAGGTTCCTCTTAAGGCTCCCCAGTCCAGTTCTGTTTATGGACTACAGCAGGTGCTCAAGCAATGCCTATTGAGTAAAACAATAAATTAGTGAAGAAATCCAGGAAAGCGCTACTTGTGCATTTTAAGCGGGGGCGGGAGCAAGGGGAGAAGGACAAGTATTCTGGGAGGTTCCTCCAGGTTTGTATGGTAAAGGCTTGCTGTTTGCTGGTCTTATGGTAAAGGATTGGTGTTGCCTGGTCGTCCCACTGAAAGACCATGGAAACATTTCAGGGGCTCCTAGTCATTGAGGCCTTTTCTCACGGAGGATATATCTATTCCCCAACCTCTTCTGAACTATCTGCTGTCCAGTTACTGTGAGCTGAGCACCTCTGTTTTCTACCTTTACACCTTGGCTTCACCTGGCCTCACTGGGGCTGAATGATCATGGATCCTCTGAAATGAGCTGGCATAGCCCTTTTATTTTAGTTTTATTTTTTCCAGTTATTTTTTTCTCAGGTATGTAGATGGAGATCTTTCTCTATCCCGCTGGGCCCACTGACCTGGTTTCTCTCCTCCTACTGAGTCCCCATCGTCGCTTATGAAATAACCACTCTGAGGTTTATTATCAGTTACAATTGCTAGACCAGTAGCTGAGGCTTCTTCCTGGCCAGTTCTAACTATAAATTAACCCATTTCTATTAGATTATAGTTTACCATGAAGTTTGCGGCTTGTTACTTTACAGCTTGCTTCCCTGGCGGCTATGTGGCGTCTCCGCGACTCCGCCTTTTCTCTCTCCCTATCTTTGTTTCAATTTTCTGCCTAGGTATATTCTGCCTGACTATTGGGTAAATAGCTTTATTCATCAACCAATAAGAGAGACACATAGTCACATCCTACAGAAGGACATCCTACATCACAAGTATTGTGTCGCAAAGATGGGGAGTTGACGATCATAAAAAGTGAAGGTATTGCGAGCAAGACTGAACAGCGAAGCAGTCATACTGTCGATAATGATCAGACTCCTACTATATGCCAGTCATTGTCCCAAATACTTTAAATGTGGTAAAAAATTCACCCAGAGAAATGCATAAGTGGAAAACTACTACTATATTCTATGAAGAATAGGGAAAAGCCCAATAATTTGCCCCAAGTCACATATCTGGCAAGGCAGGACAGATGACGACAGGCCCCAGCACAGCTAGGCTCCTGAGCTGGTGCTCCAGAACTTTAGCTGCATGAATTGCGCGTGGAGCTGAAGGTAGGAGTGGCTGATGTTGCTAGGCAATGCTCCTGCTACTGTGGGTGTTTACATTATAGACAAGGAACGCTGCCCTAAACAGTTCCCCTTGAAAGGAGAAAGCAAGAGAATACCCCTTGGTCTTCGTCAGCCATTGGTACCCATTTGATTCTGTTCAACTGAATGAGGATCTGGGAGGACTCAATCAGCATTTCACATTGAAAACTCTTTGAGAGCTAAAAAAAGAAAAATAAGTAAATAATAAATAAATAAATGGAGAATCATTCTTTATTAGAAAAATAAATTTGTATGAAAGCAAGTGTTCTGTGTTTAATTTTCCAGCTGTATATTTAAATTTTCTCTTAGGCCTTTAATTTTATGCTATAAATTTCAGTAAACCACTATAGTATTTATGTATGTTCTAAAACTGTAGAAGGACGTGCCACAAAGGAGCTAATTCATCTTTACTGATGCTCATGAATCCATAGAAGAATTTAGTTTAACCAAATCTCTAAGCAGGAACAATATTGTAAAACTAGAAAATAAAAATTTTTCTTGTTAGAAACAAGGAGTCGGGTGCAGAATGATGCCCGTCCAACAGATATGAACGTTATTGCTTTGTAAAGAAATAAAAGAATAATAAGTTTAGAAAATTAACTATCAAATTACATTTTTTTTAAAGAGGGACACTTAAAATGTTGATGAGCAAATATAAGATGATGACTCAGGGGCACTAAAAGTGGGAAATGGGTGGTTTCTACGCCATCGCACGATAAGGGCTGGGGATTCTGCTTTATCGCCATCGTCATTAAACTGCGGAGTGCTGAAGAGGCAGCTGTGGTGCGACCACAGTAAAACCAGCCTTTAAAAAGATGTTTCTAATTAAATCATGAAAAATCAAAAGAGGAAGTGTTCAGGGAGACCATTTTGAAGACCTTATTAATGGTGCTGTCACGGAGAGGGCTTTATTAGATTTGAACTAGCAAAGCCACAGCTTGTGTGCAAAGTGCCACAAGCATGGTCCCCTCCTGGAAACTCTCTTCTTTCCGGATAAAAGTTTCCTGTTTTGCTCTTGTTTTCCCCAATAGCTGGATCTTTTGGTTCAGTTAAATTCTAGTTATAGTACTTTGACATTTGATTTCATGTTTTAATTGATCTCTATCCATGTATGTCCACACACTATTTGCTGCCTTTCTCGCCCAGGACTTTGCATTCTACCTGTGTGGAGAAATCATCCAATCAGTTCGACTCTTCCTTTCCAGAATAATGCCCACTTAAGTGTTCATTGTTTAATGTTTGAATATACTTTTTAATTAATTCTGATAATTTTCTTCTATATACCTTTGGCTTCAAAGCCAACCAAATTCCTTGTGATTGCTATATTTCACTTTCTGCAGTTTTTAACCTCAAAGCTCCCTCTAATACTTTTTCAATGTCTTAGTCCTCTTCTGCTTTCCTCTCCCTCCCACAAGTCCTTGATTTGGAGAGCCTGACATGTAATGAATGTAAAAATAGATTTTCTGGAGATCCTGTCTTTGTCATTGAGGTCCAGGTAGTAAGGCAGAGCATATTTCAGGCATATCAAAATATTTTTATATCAAAATTAAAGTTTTCACTTTGTGAAAATGGCCTTTTAATCTCTTGATAGTTATCAGAATAAAGTTCTTCCGCATTTTTAAGGAACAGTAACTGTCTTTAGTAATTTTTATGTTGCTGAGATAAAAATACCCTGGCAAAAGCAATTTAAAGTAAAAAGATTCTTTTATCCCCCTGCTCAGGGTTGCAGTCCATCAGATAGGAATTCATAACAGCAGGAACAGCTGGCCACATTGCATCCATAGCAAAGAAGTGGAGCGTACTGCCTTAGCTCTGCTCACTAATCTGGCCCAGAGAATGGTGTGGCCTGCACTGGGTGGGTCTTTGCACCCCACTTGGCCTAGTAAAGACACTCTCCCACTGCCAGGCCCAGAGGCCTGCTTCTCAAGTGATGCTAGATTTTATTGAGATCAATTATCCCAGTAACCATTAAGACACACAAACAATGACAACAAATCCTAGGGATTATTTTTATGGTAAAGCATCCATTTTACTACAACTGCTCTATGGTGGATTGAATGGAAGTACTCTCCACAGGCTCAGATACCGTTGTTTCTGCTTGGTGGTATTGTTTGGGGAGATGGTACATCTTTTGAAAGAAGCATGCCACTGGGCAGACTTAGACTTCATGGCCACCACACACTTGCTGCTCACTGTCTTTGCTTCATTTTTTGCAGTTGAAGATGTTATCTCTCAGCATCCTTCTGGCATGTCTCTCTCTCACCATAATGGTTTCCTATTCCTCTGGAACTGTAAGCTAAAATAAACTTTCTCTTCCCTAAGTGTCTTTTCATCATGGTGTTTAATCTCAGCAACAGAGAAGCAATGAAAAGATTCTCTTTGATTTGACGAAAGGAAAGGACAACAATCCTTGACCCATCCATATTTCTCATATCTAATAATCCCACTCCTTTAGCCAAATTACCTGACCTTAACTTCGTGGTTTATAACCTGAACTATTTCCTCCAAAGATCTCCAGCCACTACCCTTCTAGTCAGCAATATCTCACTTTGCACGGCCAATGTGACAGACCATATTTTCTACTGTATTTAAGATACTAAGAATAGCTAAGAAAAATCCCCAGGACCTTTAATCATCACACATTTACAGAATGGAATGTTGGGACTTCAGTGCTATACCATAATCTTAATTGCTCCCTATCATCTGCCAATCCCATCTGAATTCTTCAACATCCTGTATCTTCTATGACTTTATCACCTAATAAGTTTGCCTACTACTTCAGAGACATTAGCTTTATTTCCCATCTACTTTACCTCCATCACTAGAGGTAAGTATTATTTCTTTGAGATTTAAGAAAAGCAAGGATGAATGGCAGGGGAGATACCATGATAATGAAGATGGTTTTCCCAGGGTGAGACTTATACATTCCACTCTGGATGTGCTGACCCCGAGATTTCCCCAAATGTGGGAAACATGATTGCATAATTTGTGGTAGTGGGGGGACTTTGCACTCTTCCCTGGATTAAAAAATAATCACAGAGAATTATGGAAGAATAATTAGCATCTTTTTTTTCACTTATCATAAGGTTCATACCTTATAATAAGACAAAGAAGAGGAAAGCGTGTACATTTATTCAACACAACTCTCATGAATAGGAGCCTCTACAAAGGGAGGCCAGAGAATGGTGGGATGACTCAGCAAAAGGAGCACTTTCTGCTCCTCCAGAGGATCACAGTTCAGGAACCAGGACTCACATCAGGTGCCTCACAAACTGCCCATAGCTCCAGCTCTGGGGGATCTGACCTCCCCTTCTGGTCTCTACAGGCACCCATAAACATGCCATACACTTCTATCCCCCCCGCCCCCACCACACACACACATAACTAAATATAAACCAAGAGTTGACAATCACTTCGAAATGAGGCTGCCCAGCAGGGGGTGTAGTCTAATGACAATAAACAGAGGGCAACCCAAGGTAGTAAGGCCTGTTTTTTTCAAATTCTTCACTGTATACCTATGTCTTCATTGTTTCCTCGGGTGTTAAGGGCTCTGCTGGAACAAAAGTCTTATGATCTTTTCTACAAGAAGATCAAAGGATTGGTGTATGGCCTGCTGCAGGGGAGAAAGGAGGAGAAATCAAAGAGTATCTCTGTTTTCTCAAATGTCAAGACCCCATGTTTAGGCTAGTAAAGCCTAGAACTTGCCCAGTTTAGGTTGCCTCACATTTGCTGAGGGCCCATCCCTGTGCTTGAGATTTCAGAACTTTCTGTCTGTTCTAAGACTGAACTTCTTATTGTTATCCATGTATTTTATTTTCAATTGATTTCCTTAACATCTTAGTCACTGTTCTATTGCTGTGAAGAGATACCATGACCAAGGCTACTCTGAAAGCATTTAAGTGGACACTTGCTTACAGTTTCCGAAGCTCAGTCCATTATCATCATGGTAGGAAGCATGGTGGCATTTATGGTGCTAGAGAAGTAGTTGAGAGCTTTACATCCTGATCCAAAGGAAGAGAGAGGAATGAGAGGAGAGAGAGAGAGAGAGAGAGACAGAGAGACGACAGAGAGACAGAGAGACAGAGGGAGGGAGACTGGCCTGGAATAAGCTTTTGAAACCTCAAAGCCCAACCCCAGTGATACACTTACTCCAAGAAGGACACAGCTACTCCAATAAGGCCATGCTCCCTAATCCTTTCAAGCAGTGCCACTCCCTATGCCTAAGCATTCAAATAAGGGGACAGACCTCATCTTCATTCCACATTACCCTCTCCACATGTTTGGCCACCTCCAAGTCTTAAATAAACACTGTTGCTGCTGCCACCATCCTTCCCTTTTCCAGCTTCCACCACTCTCACTTGTGCTAAATTAGTTTGACAGGAGGACAGGAAACTCTTGCTTCCTCTGTACCTCTCTAGTACTCAGGTGTCCCTTCTGGAGGGCTAAGTCACTTCCAGAGAGCCAAGTCTAGTTTCCGGGCTTTGCTTTTTGTCTTTTTGGGTTGTTTGACACTATCGACATTTTCTTGAAACTCTCTACTCATCTGGTCGACATTGCACTGCCTGTTGTCTCATTCTTTGCCTTCATCTCTGTACATTTCTGTGTCCATGATTCTTTCTACAGTGATGCCCCAAGAAGTTTGCTTTCACTCACTAATCCCTTTGCACTTTGTATCCTCTGTAATCATCTAGGAATTTCATCATTCTTTGTGATTTTGAGTGCTGCATAAGCTAATGAACTCAGTGAATATTTGTCTCCTCTTTAAGTACTCAGCTACCTACCTACACTATCCCTTTAGATGTCCTACAATAACTATATTTGTATCATCTGAAGTGAAGCAATCTCTACCCACTCCTTCCTATAATTCACATTTTTCTCTTCTATGAATTCAGTGATGTTGGTGCATCTAAACACAATCTGCAGCTCACTCCTCTGTCTAAACACTTTTTGACACATTAGCACCTGAAGGCAGATCTTTCCATTGGTGTAATGAAGGACGTGGCTCTTCCTTACCCACCTCCCCATTCTTGCTTTCACGCTCACCCAGCCTCATGGTTTAAACGTTAGAAACTCCAAATTATTTACACTCTTCCAGAATCTCTATATGATTTTATGATGGGCATCTTTGTCCATACAATTTCTATGTCTGAAATACTAGTAAAAGCTCTTGAGAATTTACTATCTGGCTCTTATTCATCTTTCAAAACGCATTTGAAACAATACCTTCACTAGACTTTATCAATCAATAACTGTGGAAATAGGAGAAGTCAAAGCAATTCACCTTTGAAAGCAGAATTTGCCAGGGCTGAGCTTTTATGCTTATTTGTGCTCCTTGGTGGATATTTTAGAAGTATACACTGAAGACTAGCTGCTCATGCACAAACAGGTGTTGAAACAGTATCACTCCCTTCAAAACACTATTTTAAGAACATGTTTAGGTACCTCACTGTTTCTGCATTTGGTTTTAATTTCATTGTGTTTTCCACTTTGAAGGTAATAAAATAGAATTACTAGGTATGAAATAGTGTCACTGTTTTCTGTTTACTGGGTTAGATGAGTCAAGTAAGGAAGGATCTGTGGGTGTCCAAATGTGCCACAATGCTGGGGCCCTGGAGTGTGGCCCATTCTGTGCACATTTTACATGCTGGCTAGTGCACTGAAGGCCATCCAGTTTATGTTAGGTACTGTAGCCTTAAAATATTACATTTTTTTTTACCAATTCTCCAATTATTCTTCAAAATAACAAGAAAGGAATAAAGACTATGCTGGTCCAAGGCCACGAAAGAACTGTCCTGCACTAGGCCAACAGTTTTCATTGATGCACCTACAGCTGAGTCATTTTCAAAGATTTCTGTAAGTGTGTAATACCACAAGTCGCATTATACTGTATTCTCCCCAGAATGAATCATTTTATTAACATCTGCTTCTTATTTTGTTAATTTACCAACGAAACAAAGCCAGGTTTTTCCATTGACCTGCCTAGTTGTATACCCATGAAGTATTCTTTTCCCCAAATATTTGTTTACCCTACTAGTTTTTGTTGTAATAATTACTAATTATTATTATTATTATATATGTGCAAGTGTATGTGCATATGACATGTGTGTATAGGACATATGTGTACCACAGTGCCCAAGTGGATGTCAGAGGACAATTTTGTGGAGTCAGTTTTCTTCTTCCTCATTTGCACATATTCTGGGGACCAAACTCAGGCTATCAGGTTTGCTCAACAAGCGTCTCTACTCATCTTGCTGGCCCCAGTAACTATTTAGTGATCATATTTAAATAACATAAGTTATTCTCATTCTCCATTTGGCATTCCTCTTCTTAGTAACATTCATACTTTATGGTTATACTGTTTTCTAAATATTCATGAGGGATTATTAGATACCATTTATTCTGTCTTCTTTTATTTTATTCAGCATTTAGTTCAGCTCTTCTTTGAAGGTCATTTATTGCTTATACTCCAGGAACATTCCCCTTTATATTGCATGGTTTATTCAATGTAAAATGATATTTTTATTTAAATAGAAGAGTGTGATAATATCCCTGTTCTTTGCTTTACGATAAGTTAGCTAGGAACCGACCATACAGGGAAGCCCAAAGGCTCAAAGGCAACAAAGCCAGCTTCATAATTCTCCCCAGACAAAGGTTTTTCTTTCTTCTTTCTTTCTTTCTTTCTTTCTTTCTTTCTTTCTTTCTTTCTTTCTTTCTTTCTTTCTTTCTTTTCTTCTTCTTCTTCTTCTTCTTCTTCTTCTTCTTCTTCTTCTTCTTCTTCTTCTTCTTCTTCTCCTTCTCCTTCTCCTTCTCCTTCTCCTTCTCCTTCTCCTTCTCCTTCTCCTTCTCCTTCTCCTTCTTCTTCTTCTTCTTCTTCTTCTTCTTCTTCTTCTTCTCTCCTCCTCCTCCTTTTTCTTCTTCTGAGAATGAAAGCTCTGATTTTGTTTGTAACTTGGAAGATGAATGTGTGGCTCCTGAAGATTCTTTCTGTGTGGGGGTGGGCAGGTGAGTGAAGGAGGACACGAGCTGAGATGAAGAGATGGCAGTGTGTGCTGTCTGCAAAGCCCTCTCCTCTCCACCACTGATGATTCAGAATCCTGATGGGCTCTCTGGGGCCCATCAAGTGAGTCAGATAGACCACTCTTCATCTCAGGCCGTAACCATCTCTAAATTTTATTTTTCTATTTCTATTCTATTCTATATTTCTATTTTATTTTCTACATTTCTATTCTGTTACATTTTGGAAATTTCTAGTTATTTTAGGTGTTTGCTGTTGGTATACTATGGATTCATTTGTATTGTTTAGGGTTTTTCAATGATAAATGTATTGCCCATTATTTAGTATATGAAAAATTTTCAAAAGAAAATTCTTTTTGGTAAAAATCTTTTGTCTAAACAAGAACTTATGACAAATTTTAGCTTATAAAAATAAGAAAGTTTTTTTTACCCATTTTTCTACATTCTTGGTCCTGTATTTGAGGATATCTTTAGTTTATGAAAGATAAATATAAAAGATCTGATGCATTGTGCAAAATGAGTAATAAGATAGATCTGATGCATCAATTGCTAAACAATTATATTAAAAACTAATTATTTTGGAAATCTGAGCCCTTAATTTTGTTGATTCTCTAACGCTGTAGTTATTTTAGCCAAGTTGTCCTGTCTTGGTGCATATGGATAAATAGCATTATGTTAAGTATCTTAGCATAATTGTGATTCTGCCAATATCTTTTTGGTTCTTTAATTTTTCCCCCCCTCTAACTGTTTTGCTATTTTGTCTCTGTTACTTGGCACTTAATATCAGTTCCCAAGTGAGGACTGACCTGGGGTCAGACCAACTGTCTATGGAGCTCTTCCACAGGCTTCTAGAGAAGGAAGAAATCATGAGCCAGGGATATTATTTGATGAGGAGAGACTGGAAGTGCAAAGACGCCCTGGTAGATGCCAAGGCTGTAGGGGGAAGGAGGTTTAGCACTAGGTAATTAAAAACAAAAGGAGGAGACACAAGAATCCAGTGAGAACGTGGTCAGAAGACAAAGGGCAGGCATGGAAGCTGGTGAATATTGTGACCAGGAGTGTGAATAGCCTTCTCATTTCCAAAAGAGAAACCGGGGTGGGAATGCCCTTGTCCTTGTTGGTCTGGGCAGATGTCACATAACTGAGGTAGCTTATATAAAAGTTGAGAGTTCCAAAAAAGAAGTCTTTCCTGTCAGATGAAGTCAGAGCCAGGAAGCTCTGAAGCGAAAGCGCTCATGCCTGCCTGTCTGAAGTGCTTTCTCAAGGACATTCTAAAGGCCAAAGGTCATTTCTTTTAATCCCCTGGTTTATGTGCGCCCCATGCTTTGTAGACTTCACATGTGTGCACGGGTTTTTGCAGCATTTATCTTTAACATAAGAGGCTTTTGACCAAGCAGGTCCCTAACCCCAGCATTCTCTACTGGTGAGATGTCCCCTACCTTGGATCTCCACCAAGCTGTGTGCTAAGCTAGTAACCTTCCTTTGTTTCCTGTTTTGCTGTAACTTAACTAGTCAGAGCACAGGAAAAGCCAGTCACCTCCACAAAACATGGTCAATCTTAGAACATTTCATTTCTAATTCTATAACTAATTTCAGAATCACTTTACTGCTTTGCCGACATGACAGCATTTGACTAATTTGTCTTTCAAAGAGCTAGTAAACCTTAATTTCCTGCAGCAGCTTTGAGTGGATTTCTGTCTCTTTCCACTGACTTTCAACTCATGCAATTTAAAAGCTAAATGTGAACTGTAAAACTCAATCAATTTGGTAGTATTCTTTTAATATCAATTTTTATATAATTAGCCCCCAAACTGTGTTCAATTACTAACAATTAATCCTATGCACTTTACAGGACAACACTAATTTCACACTTAGCAGCATTTGAAAGGAAGGTGGTACAGATCCCACAGTGGGAAAGTTCCTCCCTGAAGAGCTGTGCTTTGTTGCACAGACTAGACGATGGAAGTGTTTCCTATTGCAGCCCACTATAGAAGCCCACGTTTCCTTCAGCAAACACATAGGCAGAATCATGCATCCTTTAATTACAGTTTTCAGTGGGATGGCCAACCTTTTAAAACTGATTCTGGATTGTATGTTTTCTTTTGACAATCTTCTTGAGTTAATAGTTTTCATCAATGCTATATACTTAATTGTTCTACTGAGGTTGACTGTGAGAAGCCAAACAATGGAACCATAACGGGACAAAGAATGAGAATGACAGCCAAAGGCAGAAAATTATGGAAAACTTGTTATGAAAAAAAAATCCCCTTAGAAATCAAGAATAGCTGGCTTGGAGGTTGGCTCCGTTGCTGAGAATGCTTGCTGCTCAAACGTATATGGACCTGAATTCAGATGTTCAGCACACTCATAAAAGAGCTGTGCAGAACCTTGCAAGGTTTAACTCTGGTGTTCTGGGGGAAGAGGGGTGTGCATAGACAAGAGGATCCCTGGGGTGTGCTGACAGCCAGTCTAGCATTTAAGGTGAGATCCAGGTTCAGTTAGAGACCTGTTTTGAGAGAGTAAGAGGGAGAATGATAGGGCAGGGCATCCAACAGCCTCCCTCAGCCTCCTCATCCATGTATGCGTATGTTGTGCATTAACCCCAGACACAAAATAAAATGAATACAAATTAAGTCAAGAAATCCTAAAATTAAAACAAATTTAGTGCACTTAAGATACAGCTCAATGTTATAGCTCTTGCCTAACATTCACAAAGTGCTGAGTTCATCTTCCACCTCCCCCACAAAGGGAGCTAATGCATTTAATACATATCTGATGCAAACATACTGTAATGCTAAATGGTTTTTCTTATGTAGAATAGGCTAGCCTTGAACTCATAGAGCTTTATCCCCCTGCCTCTGCCTCCCATGTGCTAGGATTAAAGGCATATGCGTGCTATCACACCCAGCTATTTTATCTTTCCAATAGTAGCAATCTCCAAATGATAAATTAAAATTTATTATTTTTTACTGATTTGTGTGTACCTAAGTATTTTCTCTTCAGATACGTGGTATCTGAAGATGGCATCATCACATCTCAATCCTATAAAGATAATTTTCACTTAAAATACTAGAAATTATCCTAATAATTTAAGGCCAAATACTATGAACAAGTCAAGATTTGAACTACTATCTTGTGCCCAAAATGAAAGAACACCTATCAAACGATGTGCCTGGTGCTCATCCAAAGGTCCACATGCGTCAGTTCATTTTGGTATTGCACAGCTTAGAATTTTCAGGTCCTTCCTGCTAGAAACTGGTTGATGGGGAGTTGTGGCCAATTTTAAAGCTTTGTAATTCATACTCAGATATGCAAATTGTGAGTATATTATAAGTTTTTGAAATTATAGGAACAGTTTATAGTACAAAGTGCTATTGCTCAAGGGGCTGAGCAGTGACCTAGGACCACAGAGCTCTGCATGTTAATTTTGATTATGTCTCAATGTGACCAGTGTATAGCTCCCTACTCTCCCTTTATTTCCCTCTCTTATTTGAGTATAAAAACTTTCTTGAACACTTGGAAATGAGATCCTGAATGATGGAGACTGGCTAAAACTTACACACACACACACACACACACACACACACACACACACACACACACACACACACTATTATGAGACCAGTAAAAGGCCAAAAGCTTTATGGACTTTTTAGACATTGTCACACTTTATAGACATAAAGGTGAGATGAATGACCCACAGAGATGAGTATATGGAAGCCACCATATCCAAACCTGGAAAGTTTATTAAAATGCACATAACTTAAAAACGGGACGTTCGTGACAGTTTTCAAATGCACTTATCAAAATTCATCATTAAATTAACCTTTTGTGCTACGTTTTGTTCAATGCTGTATGTAAATTCCAACATATGCATAACGCGTCATAAAGTATAATAATAGGCCTCTCTCCAAAGGCAGGACGTTCCTCCTTGTCTCCCTAATAACATTTTGATCATGCACTTAAACTTCACACCAAATAAAAAAACAAAAGTCATACAAAGAAATGCATTCTACTTAAAAGTAGGACATTTTAAAAAACCCACACTCAGTTTCGCAGCCGTTTATAGGAAAAGGGTCTGTGTTTGATGCACACCTATTATCCTTCTGAGCACCCAGAGTGCCACAGGATGCAGAGGTGCAACTGGCGAGTCGGTGATGGAATGTAAGCCTCTCTGCTCTTCGAAGTATTGAAGCATCCGTCTTTATGACTTAATAGCTCTGCAGCACTGAATTTCAGCAGGGAAGCCATTCTCCACTTGTGTGAGTCCCAGTGTTTTCCTAAGCCTCCCCTGCTTTGTGAAGCCAATATTTAGAAAACTCTAGCAAACTAACACCTGCTAAACATAAATCACGTGCACACATCTACAACTGGACAAGCTCAGAAAGAAAGAATAGATCAAATCCACGAAGAACCTCACAGTGAATTAAGAAAACCTTAAACTTAATCCTGTAACCTGATAAGCAGTCAGCCGACTGAGTTATGGAGAACCGTGGCATGGGAATTAGAGTGAGTGCCAGATGGCTTCTAGGACTCAAATTAAGAGGGAGGAAAAGGGAAACAAAACTGATGTTGATGATAAACACAGGTAGGGAGCCTGACAAGGAAAATGTAGTAACAAAATAACACACAGGACTAACTAATATTTTATACCATATTCTCTTTCTTTTGTTTCTCCCAGCAAGCTTGACAGAAAGTGGTAATGTTTGACTAGTCACAGCCTAATACCAGATGCCAGTTTGAACAGGTGCAAAAACAAAGAACAGGATGCTACCATTTGGAACATCAGCTTTTCTCTTTATATATGCCCCATATGCTGGTGGGAGCTCACCTACTAGGTTTCTTATTGCTATTTCCTTGATTAGGAGAAGTTCTACTTGACAACAATATAGCATTGTCCCTTAGTAGATGGGAAGGAGTAAACAGAGAAATGGCCAGTTAGTTTTTCTGGGAACTATTATAATTTCCACAGCCCACTATCACGGAATGGTGCAACTGCTGGAGGAATGAGATCACCCTGGAAGAAATAGATTGTTCCCTATATTATTCCACAATGGTGAGGCGCTGCAGCGTTCTTCCACAGGAGAAAGATAGTGGCAACTGGCATTGCCAATTATCAATGTTAAATGCATGATCAATTGTACAGGGGCTCAACAAACAGGCAGCTTGTTCCACACAGTTGCTTGGTAAATTGGATGCAGGCAGACAGAGGAGCACAATCTCCCTCCTCTGTAGGTGGTCTCTGTTTCATTAGGTTTCCAATTGATGTTGCTGCACAGTAATCCAAAAATGTGTGATGGGAACATCGCTCTCATTTTTCATTAGTACTCCTTCACAAATAGACTGGAGGCAGGTACAAAACAAAGATTTTGCCAGGCTTACTTTTATCCTTTTGCAGACTATTGAGTATCCAACATCACTGCTGGGAACTTAGTTTCTCCTCATTTGGAGTCACTGTGGTGACTCATCACAGTTAGATATCATCAACTTCCTTAAGGATGCTGTGGAAATAGAGGGAGAGCAGCTAATCTTCAAAAGACAGGGATTTAGAGAAAAAAAATCAGCTTATATTTTTATACTGAACAGTAACATGACCACACAAGTTATGTGGGAAAAGAAAAACAGAGATGGAGCCATTGTTTTGGGAAGTTTATCAGAGATGTACAAAACATGAAGGTTTTTTTTGAGACTTCCTAGAGATGATCCTAACTGAATTCCTTATTTTCATTTCATAAATGATTGCACCTCTGGCTTTTCCAAAGCAATGCAGTTATTGGCACCAGCCTAAGATGAGAAAGCAGGACCCATGACTTATGCTGTCTTCCTTACAGACCATGCTCAGGCGCAGTGCACAGTGTATGTGGGTACTACTAAATACCAAGGGCTGCATAATTCATATCTTTTGCATCCTCAAGCACACACCATGACTTCTCTGTAAAAAAAAATAA
Source organism: Ondatra zibethicus (assembly GCA_004026605.1). Classification (NCBI taxonomy): domain Eukaryota; kingdom Metazoa; phylum Chordata; class Mammalia; order Rodentia; family Cricetidae; genus Ondatra; species Ondatra zibethicus. The sequence goes on along the minus strand of PVIU01000501.1, from coordinate 142,807 downwards.
GATCTATATTGTGATATTACCTAGTACACTTCCAAATGTTCTCCCTTTTGGAGAAGTTACTCAGCCTCTGTGCACAAGTGGCAGTGGTTCATTTCCCCACAGAAAGCATTGCCTATTTCTGTTGGGTTTTCAGAGACATGAGGCATCACCTCTGCTTTTCTTTCTACTACCTAGTGCTGGTATCTATGTCCTTATTGGCTGAGAGACTTTCTAATTCCAATCTAGTAAAAGAGGCAGCAATATCCCACCTTGTTTGTGTCATGAAACCTCACCCCTCATAAAAGAAAACAATAGCATTAAGGGGACAACAGCTTTTCAGTTGCTCAGTGGTTTTGTGTGACTCCAGACAATGACTGCTAATGCCTGACAATGGTACTCTGTCTGCGACAATGAATTCTTCAGTTATGGTGTGTATTAGTTACTCTTCCGCTGCTAAAGAACGAGGAGTTCATTTTGGCTTGCATTTTCAGAGGGTAAGAGTTCATCACAGCCAAGGAACCCAGCAGCAAGAGGAAGGGATGGTATCCAGAGCAGGAAGCTGAGTGCTCAGATCCTTGAGCATAAGGAGGAAACAGAGAGAGCAAAATGAAAGTCATGAGAGGCTTTACAGTCTCAAAACCAGGCTTGCTCAGCCTGATTTCTTAAAGCCATGAGGAGCAGGCCAGTAAGCATCCTTCCTCCATGACTTCTGCTTCAGTTCCTACCTCCAGCTTCCTGTCTGCAATTCCTTCCTGGTTTCCCTTCATGAAGGACTGTGATTAGGACATGCAAACTGAAATAAACCTTTTCCTCCATCAGTTGTTTTTCATCATGGTCTTTCATTACAACAATAGAAACCCTAACTAAGACAGAAGCCCATCTATCCACAATTTCTGAAGCAATTCTGGCTATCTAGGACCCAAGCTTTTTTCCTCTGCTCTTGTTGAGACACACCTTTATTTCTGTGCTTGTAGAAATCCCTTTGTCCAGCAAGTAGGGAAACACGGTGTCTCAGGCATCAGCTTTCACGCACACCTAGAATGTTGAGTATTGTCATTTATATTTCTTCTTTCTTTATTTCCTAGCTAGTTTAAAGGTTAATCTAATAATCCTAGAATATGAATCTCAAGGAAAATAATAAACAATTCTAAAAAGAATATTTTATATTTTATTTATATAAAATATATGTATATAAATGCAGAGTATGTATTCACAATTGCGTATGTACAATAAAATATGTGTGTATATGTATAAATATCTATGTTATTCTAATTAACTTGCCTATGAGTGTTGTACTTATTCCTTTACCCCAAATTTAAGGAGAAAATTCACACTACCCATTGTGAGTCATCTTCATTTTACTTTAAGAGCATTAACTCCTCCTTATCAAAAGACAATATCATATTTCTTAGAGTAAGGATAAATTTAAAAAACTGGTAATTAAAGAATCAAAGCAGGTGTTGAGTGTGTGAGTATATCACACACCTCTAGACTTATCTCAGTTACTTTTGTAAACTTCTTATCTTCCTAAAGTCTCTTATCAAGTTGTCAACTATACATACATATACTTTAAGTTTCTCACTTTGCTTAATATTTAGTGTGTTATAGCTACTCAGTTTCTTTGAGAAAACATCTTAATTCTTATAACACAAATATTGTTTCTGGTATGGTTGATGATATCATTGTGTTTGATGTCATGCAAGAGTGTTTTTGGTTTACCTTGATGGAATCATGTTAGCATAACTATTTTGGGATACTGTTTAAATCATATTCCCTCTGTTCAAACGAATAACCTGTTGGTTGTCACCACTGTGAGCCTGGTCTACTAAACCCTGTGCTCTCACCAGTGGGTCTCTCTATCAGGGCAGTACCTTCCTGGACACCCACTCCCCACCTGCCTTCTTCCATCACTTAGAAGGTAGTCAAGCCTAAAACTAGTACTTTTAAATTTTGACTTCTGCATTGACTAGAACCTCAGAAATCATGAACTACCCTTTAGGGAAAAAAAAAGAATTTAGACCTTTATTCAAACAGCAAAGTGTTAAATGTAGCTATGATGTCTTGACGAAACGATAGGGGTGCCCACAAATAATCTATGTTTCTGTGGCAGTGACAAAATGTGGAGAGATAGAAACTGAAAGGGGGAAGTGACCTCCCCATTCAGGATGCAAATGGCATCTGTGTCACTGAAAACAAGGACAACAGCAAACCAGGAGACCTAACTTGGGAATACTTAAAGAAGGGAAACATCACAGGATTGAGAAAATGGAGCTATTACCCAGCAACAAACCTCAGGTGCCCCTGGGAAGCTCTCTGTGGTTTCCAGGGAGGGCCTTCCCCCAAGTCTGCTTCCAGTTCATGAGGGCACAAGGCCCTTCCCCTCCAGTGGTCTCCCTGCTTACTCCCTAATTTTACAGGATTTTTTTCCCCTAGTAATCCTCCCGAAACTGTGAGTAAGGGCAATTTTCCCTACAACCATGGGTCAAGGAGATACATCTTCTCCCAATTTAAAGTCATAACTTCTGGTTTCAGACAGGCTGGAGAATCTGGGCAGTTACCCAGTATCTGTACATCAGAGAAACAGAACTTTCAGATTCGCTCTCCCAAGTGCTGCAAACATGCATTGGCTCAATGCCTACCATCTCATTCACAAAATTATCAGGAAAATTAAAATCTTAAACCTTAACATAACAATGGAATTATGTTACAGTAATAATAAGACATATATAAATCAAGCCTCATGAAACATGGTATTTTAGGAAAACAAGGAGTTGCAATTTTATGTAAATAATACTAAGGAAAGATATATAGAATATTTTATATAGATATTACTTTATGTTTTCATATCTGATAACTTGTCTCACTGTTTTCTTTCCTTTTTTCTTTTTAACATCTTGTGGGAGAAGATGGAACTCTCCAAAGGATTAACAATCAGAGCTGACCTGTCAATGAGGGACATGTGGTTACTGTAAGAGACCCTGAAGCAAAGATTCTAAATCAAAGACAGAGGGGCAATCTGAGTTTGCATTCAAGATCCTTCCGCCTGGGGCAGTACTTCCATGATGCGTTCAGCTGATGTATAAGCACCACGAAGGAATATTCCAGTGGCTCCAATACCATGCATTTCATAATGTACTTGTAGACAGAAAGTTGGTCTATTTAATTCGAATTCTGATTGTTCCTTAAAAGCAAAATTCAAAAATTCAATTTATTCACATAATTGACTTAAGTGTTTATTACATTTCTATTTCCCACCTAGCAATGAGCATATGTTATAAAATAAAACATATAGAAAACTAAATACTTTTTCACAGCCTACTCATTTCCCATTTTAGGAAAGAAATATGATATGATGCCCTGAATGGTTGTTGAATTTGCACCATTACTTTGGCTAGATGATTTTACCAAAATAGATCAAAGTGATAGGGAATTTTCATTTAAAAAATTAGATTACTGTAGTCTTCCCATCTCAAAATAAAGAAACTGATTTGGCTTAGTCTGTGGAAAGTTAATCCCGTGGAATCTGCATTTCCTAAGGGTTACAATTGACTTTGCATGCGAAGATAACTTTCCTTAACATTGGCCTCTACATTCAAACCCAGCAGCTGGGGCTAGGGTAAGAGATCTCACCTGCAGCCAAACCGGAGAGGGTGATAGGAATGAAGGAGGGGGAGTTTTGAGCACCGTTCTGCCTTTGTTGTAGGGGTGCAGCATCCTTCTGTCTTTGTTGTAGGGCTGCATGTCCATTTCTATAGCAAAGGAGAGATTAGAGGGAAGTACTCACTTCAGTAATGTTTCTCTGAATATCCTCTGTAGACTCAGAAGGCACTATTGCTAGAATTGTTTATTCTGAAGAATACTCAGGGGTAGGCTGACTTTGACTTTTATGTTTTGTTTTGAGCAAGGACTGGCGGTGTATCTAGTTTCATTTTAAAATGAATGGAATTACTGATTATAACGAAAATATTCTGATTTTACTGACCTAGGTTTTTCATTGTATGTTCAAATATTATCTGTATTATTTGGAGGAAAGTTGTTCCACAACCTCTGTGCTTTCTTTGTAAATGTTTTTACAAAATCAATGCAATTAATAATTTTTTAAAAATACCAACCTAACTAGAAAACTGAAGTCCTAAATCTCTCTAGCACTTTGATCTTTCATTTCTATTTTTCCTTTTTTTGTGATACTTTGACATTTTTTTTAATTGGTGGTATAAATGATAGAGTCTGAGGTCTTAAATTATTTGCCACAGTCACTAGGTTATGTCCTTGCAGCTGATCAGATGGGCTCTCTTTCTACCTTCCTATCATAGGAGGTTTTTGTAAACTAGTGATATAAACGATTATTTTTAGTTAAGAGAAGCCCCAGGAAAGATTAAAAAAATGGATGTAAAGACATTCCCGTTCTTGATCTTATCTCTTTCTCATCTCAACCTTTGGAGAGTCTTGCTGGAAGAACACAAGGGAAGGCACGAAGGCTTCTTACAGATCTGTGAGACCTCCTTCCACTCAAGTCCCAGGGGAGCTGGAACGCTATACCTCTGTGCTTCAGAAAGTCTTTGGACCAGAAAAGGGGCCTTTATCTGCCAACATTTCAAACATATTCAATCAAATATTGATCTAGAAAATCAGCTACTTTTTCGTCTAGCAAAGAGATTAAATTAGTAGTGCCTACTGCAGGCCTACACATGGGCGGGAAGATAATGGTGAGATCCTAGGCTATTGCTAGGATCAAAAGTTTGTGTGGACACCAACCTGATTTAACGTTTTCTGTAATGCATGGAGACAAAGGGGTGAAAGATCTGCTTGCCAAAGTAATGTGCTGGAGATTAGCTCACATGGCGAGTCCTTGCATCGGGAGACCGGGTGATGGTTTTCAGATCCATCTCATCTCTGCAAATGAAAGGAGCCGAACGTGGCCTGCTTCACCTCACCGAAAGGTTTTCTGCACCAGAAATAACTGATGCTTCTTACTCGAGGTGCTGGTAGCACACGTTCCTCTGACTCATAAATAGCCCTCCTTTCTATTGTGTCTCATTTTCAAGATGTTCGTAATGTCATATTACTGAAGAACAGGAGGCTTGTCTGCCAATTTTTCCATAACATGAGGTTAGCAAAAATGAATAGCCAAAGATTTGGAAAATTGTTTATAATTTTAGCCTTATTTTATGAAATTCTGTGTTAAAATTGTTGCATAATATAAAGAGTAATCTTTGGCTCCCTTTTACTCCTAAATTAGGGTAGTTCAGTTTTACTTAGAAATTTTAATTTGCAGAAAAATTAGTTTCTTACAAAGTACCCCGGGTGTATTTATGCCACCTTTGAAATATAAAAATTACTTGTCCCTATTTTTTTCTGATTTGTTCCTTGAATTTAGCATAATTTATTCAAGGGAAGAATATATTATATTATATATTATATACAATCAATTCTACAAATTGTTAATGCTCAAATCAATATTTTTTGAGTTAGTAAAACTAAAATAAAAAAGACTCTAGACTTTTTCCTTTAAATCTCTACCTGCTATAGTAGTCCCAGGGGACCTACTGATTAGAAGCTGATGGTAGAGAGACTACTCGTGTGAAAAGTGACTGCACTCACTAAAAGGAAAAGTCCGTGTTCCAGAATTGATAGTTGCTTGATGCAAATTAGATTCTTAGATAATATTGGATAAAATTTGAAATTTGGCATTTATTGGAATTTGAAGGCTATGACATTTTCTTAGAAAGATTATCTCAAATGGTGTTAACAAAGTTAACAGTTTGGGTTGAAGTGTCTGACATTTAAACCAGACTAATTCTTTGGCTGGACTGCAGTTGTTAGAATCTGGAAAATACAAACAATTGGAAGGAAACAGTGTCCTTGAACACCACTGCACAGCAGCAGCCTTCCTACACAATGAGGATGCAGTGATGGCCAAGTATATCTGGGCTCTGTTCTCAAGAATCACAGAATAAGCAAACAGTAGTATTTCAGTGATGCCTACTATAAAAGAAAAATAGCAATATTAGCTAAGTCCCTGGTTTATGCAGGGCACTTAGTTTAATATTTAAAATCATGTAGAATCTTGTATGGGTGGTGACAAGATTAATAGGAAGTTTATGAACTCAGAACATATGACTTCACAGAACTCTTGCAAAAGCAATGTCAAAAGTCAGTTTACGGCAGGCTTAGCAAACAACTATAGTACGTTGTGGCTTTCCAGGTAACAGAGGTAGTTTTAGACCATTAGCAAATGTACAGGTTTAGACTATGGCAGGAAAGGGAATCTTTGTATTTGACACTGATCACAAGCATTGAGCTCTGCTTCCAGGAAGTAAGATTTGAGGGTTATTGGCAATCTGCTAGTGTTCAGAGGAGCTGCATCTCTATAGTAAAAGGTCCAGAAACCATAGCCATGAGAAACATCTGAATGAACTGAGAAGGTTGGCACACAGAACAAGGGGATTATGATAGTGTTTTTAAATAATTAATATGCTGTCATGGAGATGAATTAGATAGTCTTGTACAGCCACACACAACAGACCTCAGAATATCCAAAGGGTGGAAGTTACAAGCTTAGGTTTAACATTAGTGATGAATCTTCTGCCAGAAGGACATAATGAGCCCATTTGTGAGGTAGTAGATTTCAAAGTATTAGAAATATTAAACTAGTGGCTTGAATAAGGCATTTTCCAAAAAATGTTGTACAAAGATTAGACTCATTGAGACACTGGACCAAATTTTTACTAAGGCCATTTTTATGCACTAAATGTCTGTGGTTTCATGTTACAATTACTTAAAAATCTCGTCTTTTAAGGTAGACAAATATAAAATTTTTACCCCTCTACAGAAAATGATATTTATCCCAGTGGGGGAAAAATAGATAACACACCATCTTTTACTTCTACTTCAGATAGCAAGTATTTTTAATATACAGAAATAACTCAAGGTACAAAAACAAGCTCTGGTGCACTTTATATGCAAAGTTCTCTGAGAAAATGTCTATACTGAGTTCTGAAGCTGGTAATGATGAAGGAGTACTAAAGCTATTAAGAAAAAGGCGATGGGTTAATTCTTCCTCATTTTGTTTATTTTGGGGGTTATAGATGAAAAGTAAGAGTGAAAATTAACCAGAAGCACAAAACAGACTATTGAGTAACTTGCTACCTGGCACTCAAGCTCAGCATAATAACTATTCATATAAAAATGTATGGTTCTGGGGCTGGGAGAAAGCTCAGCAGTTAAGAGCATTTGCTGTTCCTCTAGAGGACAGAGTTCAGTTCACAGAACCCAAAATGTGAGTGGTTCAAAGCCACCAGTAAGTCCAGTTCTGGAGAATCAATACTCTCTTCTAGACTCATGGGCAACCATAGTTAGTCACATGTATACATTCCACATGTACATATAACCAACAGACAAACAACAACAACAAAACACCAAATCACTTACAAAAGAATGCATATCATATATATATATGTATATATATATCCTAAGTCAACTTCACACTCAACCCTGTGCACAGATATGGAACATCATCTCTTCTAAAAACCCCTAAACATAAGATATAGAGTTTATATTGTAATATTGGGCATAAAATGCTTTATAAATATATATATAATTGAGTAGACCTTGGAACCTATCGTTATGTGATTTTTGCACCAAAAATATGTTATTTATTTTAATTGACTATCCCTATTTGGAGATGTGAAATTTCCTTTCTCTATGGTAGATTTATAGGCAGCTGTTTCAAAACTTAAGTCATAAACAATACAACTCTTCTGTTTAGAATGTAAAATTTTGTTATTTTTAATATGCTCAAGATGGAATCGTGTCAAAACACAGCTGATTTTTAGGACTTTTAATAACCATCTGAAACCCTGTTCCCAGGAGCTGTGCCCCTCTGTGCCCCATCTTCCTAAGCCCCAAACAATAATTAAAGTTGAAATGCTGTATTTGTCATGGTATATATTATGTATATCAATTGGCCACTAATAGTTTTAGCCAAATTATAGTTAACTGCATGGATATACTATGTTTTACTGTGTTAGTCAATTGGTCAAGGTCAATATTTGGGCTGTTCTATCTTTAAATTATTATGACATAATCCTGTTAGTGTGTACAAGCCTGCATTTGTTCCTTTTCCTTCACCCAGGGTATAGATATAAAATTGTTAGAGTACATGCTCTTTTAATCTTCTTGCTATGTGAAAGTATATGACATAAATGATATAAAGGAGGAAAGAATTACCGTGGGTTGGGAATTCACAGGCTGCTGTGCACAGTGGGTCGGATCCACTACCTTGGCCTGCTGTGAGGCACAAACTCATGTAAAGGTAGTGTCACCAAGCAGAGCAGATCATGCCACTGTGTTTGAGAAACATAGAAAAAATGTAAGAAGATGCAAAATTAACACATACCCAATGACATACTCCCAAGAGATCCCTTGTTTCTCCATCTAGGACTTGCCTTCCATGTTCTTCCAATAGTCTACGCAGATTTTGGAACCATCAGTGGATCAAGCCCTGATGAGCTCATAACCTAATCCTCTCTGGAGTCGTCTTCTAGACATACTCAGAGCATTGTGTTACTAATCTTGGCATCTCTCAGTCCAATCAGGCTGACATTTACAAATAAAATTTGCATTTTGTAACTTAGTATTTAGTTGGTTGAAAAACTGTAAGACTGTTTTCCAAAATGGCTATGTCATTTGACATCCCTGTCAAGAGTTTCTGAAGGTTCTAGTTTCCCCGGGTTTTAGTCAACACATTACCATCCAACTTTGAGTCTAATCATCCTGATGAGGGCAATGTGTGGTCTAATCGTGGCTCTATAGATCTTTGATGACTAATAATACAATATCTTCATATGTGTGTTGGGTATTTATACAAATTTTAGAGATAGCTGTTCAGATATTTTATATAATTTTTGCAGGGGGAAGGGTTTTGAAACAGGGATTGTCTGTGAATCACTCTTGCCTTGCTGTAGGAAATCCTATAGCCAGTAGTAGCCTTTAAGTTACCCACCCACTTGGGTGTGGCCTCTTATACTATAGATGCTAATGTAAAGCATGCATTCTCTGTCTCTTCTGGCTGCTAGATTTGGTTCCTGTTCCCTGTTCGTGCAGAGGACTGTGATCAGTGAGTCTACCCCTAAATAAATAACCCTTTATTATACTCAATTCTTTTTAGCATCCATCTTCATCTGGTACCCCACATGGATCTAAACTCCACACCTAATGGGTGGACCCATCTAAAAGGCCCCAATGGTCCACAACCCAGAAGGTCTCCCACCCCTGCCTTCTTGGCTTGCTTTCACCTACTAAGAAGTTTTTTTTTGTAAAACTCCCACCACAGCAGAGCCAAAGGTACAGAACGACTTGGAAATTTCCCCAGCTTGCGCACATTCCCCCCCCCCAGCCAAAATGCCACATTCCCTGCTGTGCGGACTTGTACGGCCTCTGTTTTGTGCTCCCTGCTCCTGAGTTTTGGGCTCCTTACTCTATGTACATAATTGATTTAATTGCTTTTAGTTTGTCAAATTTAACCAGCACCAAGGTGGAAAACCAAAGCAGTGCAGGACTGTTTGTGGTGCCACCTGTTATACCACCACTGGTCACAGCTCTGCAACAACACCTGCTGCACAATAAAGTTTATTATACATAAAACAATTTACTGGACCTCACAACACAGGTAAATATTTTATTAATTAACAAATTAATAAACTTGACAGTGATATAATTGCAGACAACATTAACATGCAGAATTTTAGTAACCTGTTTGCTGATACTATGGATTGTGTTCTGCAAGGCTTAAATGGTTATTGTGATACATCCATTTATTGGATATTGGGACTCAGTTTTTTTTTCATATTATATCCTTAAGAAAATGGTTTGATAATAGAGCCAAGAATGAGGCACTTTTAAAAGTTATATAGTCTTTACAGTCTAATGATGAACAACTAGCTTATAGGATAAATACCATCTAAAATCAAAAGTTACCTGAAAAAATTAATACTACTGAAAAGGATAACATTAATTTGATAGACAAAATTTAATCCATGTCAAAGGGTACTGAGAAATTATATGAAAGAATTCATACTGTTGAATTTGACAATCAAAATTTGTTAAAAAGTTATGATAAGTTAACAGATATAGTATCTCTCCAGGATGACAATCTGCATGCTATTTAAGTATAACAGTCCAAGGATGAGATATTATCTTTAAAGGAGAAACTTCAGACCTTGGAATCACATGTGCAGAATGAGGACCAGAGGATACATGCCTCAATTAAATCACTAGAAATATATACAGGCCAGGAGATTCAGGCTTTACAAAAGACAATAGAAAAAAGATTTGAAATAATTGAGGAAATTATTGGAGCTGATGAACATGGAAAGAAGGTATAATGACAGGATTCAACATCACCAGTACCTGTCAGAGATGACAGTTTTAGCTTCCTACCCTGTAATCTACTCTGATAAAGCATCAAGATCTAAAGGGATAGAAGGAGCCAAAGAAGGTAGATGTATACCTATAGGAATGAATAATCTAAAAGAAATTAATTAAGCTGTTGTAACTTATGGCTTACATTCTGCATTTGTAAGTGAGATGATAAAGACATGGGCTTCTAGTATCAAAGCAACGCTACATGATTGAATTCAGTTAGTTTCAGCAGTGCTGGATGATGGGCCTCAATTAATGTTTAGAATTTATTTCAGAGAAGAAGCAAAAATTGTGGAACAATAGGGGAAAGCAAAAGGCCTTGAGATCAAATTCTTGATGAAGGCACTTATGCTGACCCACAGGTTCAAGCCTTTACAATGAACAAACCTTGTCCCTATGTCATAAAACAGCCTTAAATGCTTGGGACAGGATTCAAGAATGAGGAAAATTATTTGAATCATATAACAGGGTTAAACAGGGGCAGAGAGAACCCTTTACTGACTTTTTACAAAGATTAACTAAGGCTGTACAAATAGAAGTAACAGACCCAGATGCTAGATGTGGACTTATTGAATCTCTGGCTTTTGAAAATGCCAACTTAGAATGCAAAAAGATACTTGGGACTTTAAAGGTTAGATCAGAACCTATGGATGAATGGATTCAGCATACAATGAACATTGAGACATTTGACGATAATACTGAATCTTGGGTAGGAGAAGCAATTTCCAAAAAAATGTGGAAACATCAAAATGCCAAACGTTTTAATTGTGGTAGAATAGGACATCTGAGAAGGGATTGTAGAAACAGAATTCCTAGGACTAATATCTCCTCTGGGAATGGCAAAAATAGGAGGAGTCAGCCTTCAGGTGTATGTAGAAGGTGTGCTAAGGCTGACATTGGATTAATGAATGCAGATCAACAAAAGACAGACAAGGTGTCCCAATACCATCAGGAAACTCCTTGGGGGACCTCTTGCAGGCCCTCCAGCCAAAACTGGCCCAGTCATTCCCAGTCACTGTGGAGGACATGTCTCACCAGGAAAATTAAAAAATCCAGAGCCTTCTGTAAAAGACTATACTGTTCTAGATGATGACATAAACATGAAGGATAAATAAAAAAATTCCAATAGGAAATAGGAAACGTATATTCTGGCAGACTTCTATAAATGATCAAATACCAAAGCTAAGAGTGCATATAAATGGCATTTTAATTGTTGGTTTGATAGACACAGATGTGGATGTGAGTATCTTTACTCCAGAATCTCAGCATCCAAATTGGCCTCTTCAAGAGGCAGATGTTCAATTCATAGGAAATGGAACCCTATCTCAAGTGAAACAAAGCACGATATGGGTTGAACGCATAGGGCCAGAAGGACAGAGAGGAAGACTGAGGCTGTATGCGGCTAATATAGCAGTGAATTTATGGGGTCATGACCTGCTGCAGCAATGAAATACCAGATTAACATTCCTGCAGTCCCAGAAACTAATATTTCTGGGAAGGATATTATAAGGTACTATACACAAAGGTCATCAGACATTCAGGCTGTGAAAGAACACAAAGCAGCTAGCAAACCTTTAAAGGTACCAACAGCCCTACCTTTAAAATGGTTAACTGAGAAACCAATGTGGGTTAAACAATGGCCTTTAACAGAAGACAAACTGAAGGCTTTAAGACAGCTGGTACAGGAGCAACTAGATGCTCACCATATTGAAGAATCAACCAGTCCTTTGAATTCTCCGATGTTTTTTGTTAAAAAGAAATCTGGTAAATGAAGAATGGTGACAGATCTAAGAGCTGTCAACAAGGTAATTCAACCTATGGGCCCTCTACAATCTGGAATTCTTCTGCCTTCTCTACTACTAAAAAGATAACCTCTTATATTTATTGATTTAAAATATTGTTTCTTCACTATACGTTTAAAAGAAAAAAATAGAGAAAAATTTGCCTTCGCTGTGTTTACTTATAATAACTCTCAGCCTACTAGGAGATACCATTGGGCCATCCTTCCACAGAGAAAACTTAATAGCTTCACCCTATGCCAATACTTTGTAAGTCAGCCATTTGAAATAATACATAAAAATTTCTGAAATGTACAATTTACCATTCCATGGATGACATTTTGCTGATTCAAACAGATATTTTAGAAAAAATATTTAGAAAGAATATTTGAAGAATTAAGGAAAGTTTTGCCAAAATGGGGATTACAAATTGCTACTGAAAAAACACAGAGAGGAGATTCTGTCAATTACCTAGGTTATAAAATAGGTTTACAGAAAATTAGAAGACAAAAGGCACAAATTAGGAGAGACCAATTGTGAACTCTTAATGACTTTCAAAGATTGTTAGGAGAAATTTCCAGCCTATGACCAGCTGTTGGGATAACACTAGTAGTTCATTTAAACAAAACTTTAGTTGGTGACAAAGACTTAAATAGACCCAGAGAATTAACAGCTGAAGTGGAAAAGGAATTGATTGTCGTTGAAGAAAAATTACAGGAGGCACAGATTGATAGGGTGAATCCAAATCTTAATTGCATTTTAGTCATATTGCCCTCCAGAATTTCACCTACAGGAATTTTAATGCAAAGGGAAGATATTATCTTAGAATGGATCTTTTTACCATATAAGCCAAGTAAAAAACTTAAAAACTTACATGGAAAAAGTCTCTGAATTAATAATAAAAGGAAAATTGAGACTTTGTCAACTAGTATGGATAGGCCCAGCAGAGATTATAGTGCCTTTTACTACTGATGAAATTTAAAAATTATGGGAAGACAATGACCTTGGCAAAGAACTTGTGTTAATTTTTAAGGGGAGGTTAATAAAAATTATCCCCAAAGTGATAGAACTAACCTTATAAAGAGGACTACTTGGATTCTTCTTTGCATTGTACTGGACATGCCCATAACTGGAGCCCATAATTCTATACTGATGCAAATAAATCAGGAAAAGCAGGTGACAAATCAGAAGATTTAAGTAAGGTGAAACAAAGTCCTTATAATTCTGTCCAAAAGGCAGAATTATACATTATTCTCACGGTAGGTACTAAGGGATTTTAAAGAACCTCTTAATATAGTTACTGATTCACAATATGCAGAAAGAGTTGTCTTGCATATTGAAGACACTGAATTTATACCAGATGATACAGAATTGACTTGATTATTCATACAGGTTCAAAATATAATCAGGAATAGGATCTGTCCCATATACATAACACATATCTAAACCCATACAGGTCCACCAGGTCCTCTAATATAAGGTAATGCAGAAATTGATTGATTATTTATTGGAAGTGTATTGAAGGCCTCCAAATTTCATAAGAAACATCATGTCAATAGCAAAGGTTTAAAGAAAGAGTTTTCTATTACATGGCAACAAGCTAAGGAGATTATAAAGGGATGTCTTACTTGCTCTTTCTATAATCAAACACTGCTACCCACAGAAAATAACCCAAAGGGTACTCAAAGGAATGAAATCTGGCAGATGGATGTATTCCACTTGGCAGAGTTTGGAAAATTAAAATATGTACATCACACCATTGACACTAATTCAGGTTTTCAATAGGCAACTGCTTCGAGCTCAGAAAAGGCTGATTCAGTAATCACATGTTTATTAGAAGTTATGGCTATCATGGGTATACCTGCACAAATAAAGACAAGTAATGGTCCAGCATATGTCTCTAATAAAATAAGACATTTTTGTTTATTATAATATAAAGCATATTATAGCTATATCAAACAATCCTATAGGTCAGGCAATTATAGAAAGATCAAATCAAACTATAAAGAATATGTTAAACAAGCAGGAAGGGATGGAAAATACCCCCAGATATAGATTACATAATGGTTTATTAACCTTGAATTTTCTTAATGCTAATGAGAAAGGAACAACAGCAGAAGAGAGAGAGTGTATAATAGGAAAGTCTTCTGAATTAAATCAGCTGGTGTATTTCAAGGATGTGTTGACCTCACAATGGAAACCAGGAGATGTGCTACATTGGGGAAGGGATTTTGCTCTTGTTTCAACAAGTAAAGAAAAGTTATGGATACCATCAAAATTAATAAAGATTTTGTTTGAAAAAGAAAAATCTATTGAGAAAGAGAAATGATGGCTCATCTACAGAGGTTACAACTAATCAGGTGGTAAGGAAACTTCACAAGGGTTGCGGCAGTATTCTGTTCTTGTCTTTGCAGGAAAATATTCATCTTCAAAAAGTCAAGAGACCCTGGACAACTAGATGCCTAAAGAGGAAAAGATAATTATCCAGATAGGATCACCAAGCAAAGAGAATTATGACTTATGAGGACAGGCCATCTGAGGGTAAGAACCTCTGAGCATAAACCAGAATTAATAGTCATGACTCACTTAAAAATCAAAGCTGGCTTTGGAGTTGGACAACAGCTCTGTCCTTCTCTAAATCCAGCGTGTTGTTAAAAAAAATTCAGAGTTTCTGTCTCAATTCAGGAGCCGTCTGGTATGGGACAGAAAGAAGAAAGAATTTAGAAAAATATTTACTTTTTTCATACCTATTTTTGTCTCTATCATACCTTTCATTGAATATATGTCTCTATAAATAATGTTTAAGTTTTCCACAATGAACAATGAATTTTCCTGCAATAATCTTTGAAGTTTCCAGGAAGAAGATGGGGCCCAACAACAACTCCACCGGGTTGATATGAGGTCATGATGCTGATAGCGCTACTATAAGACCTGTTTTGGGTACCAGCTGCTCAAGATGGTTCCAACTTGGTTAGCTGAAATGGTGCACTTTCTTACAATGTTCTGGCCAGAACTCCAAATAGGAACCTCAGAAAAACCCTACCCCAAAACTCAGAGACTATTTGCAATTATACAAGACAGTAATCTTGAACTTAACCATCATTTTACTTTCATAGGTTCCCATAGAAAGAACATCAGCCCCATGACAGCTGGAAGTAAATCTAGAAGGTGACGTCCCCTTTCCCAACTCAGGTCATTGCTGTGTATCACTTTCTCTATATAAACTTGTGGTTTTTTTTTCTTTGTTTGCTTGTTTTGTTCAAGTATAAAAGATATATCCAGCTTTTATTGTTTTTATTTACTTTGGTAAGCTACCTCCCCAAACTGCTATTCCCTGAATTAAGTTCACATCAAAGGTATAGAAAGATTTGAATTAAGAATTATTGTGACTGCAGTCTATAATAAACAATTGGGCTTTTTCTGATGATAAAATTGTCACTTGGCTCTGTAGTATTTCTCCTCTTTCAAAGATCTTCTATACTTGTGTGATATGTGTGTGTGTGTGTGTGTGTGTGTGTGTGTGTACAGGCACATGCATGCCCCAGAATGCATGTGGAGTTCAAAATATAGTTTTAGCTGACAGATCTCATCTTCCTTCTTGTCTTGAGGCAGGATTTTTCTGTTGTTTGATGCTTTGTATGCTAAGCAAATGGGCTGGGAGTTTCTAGAGAGTCCCCTGTCTCTGCCTCCTTCCATCTCCTTACTTGATGGCTGGGATTACAGGTGCATGCCCCCTTGCCCAGATCCACTGATTCTAAGGATTCTAGTTCAGGCCTTTGTACTGTGTGGCTGGAATTACAGGTGCATCCCCCTTGCCCAGACTTCCATTGATTCTAAGGATTCTAGTTCAGGCCCTTGTGCTGTGTGGCACTGAGCCATCTGCCTAGCACTATTTCAAAACTATTCTCACTTAATATTTTCTTATTTTAGAAAGTCAAGAATTCTTATCTTTACTTTTAAAAAGGGTAGCTTTTTGTCATAAAATCACAGATATTCATATTTTAAAATATACAATAATACTTTTACCTTTGTACCAGTTTTTGTTTGTTTTGCATGCATCACAATATTCCTGCTTTTCTTTTAAAATTTCAAGGTAGTAGGATTACATTTACTCTAAAATAACTTCTTATATCTTAATCTTTTCTCTACCCGTACAAAAGAGTAACATATCCTACATTCTAAGGGATTACAAATATTCCTGTTTTGTTTTTAAATTTTGCCATTGAGTCTCCTTGCCCTTATTCTGAGATAATGATGCCCAGATGCCAGTGTTAGATACACTTTTCTTTCTGGGGTGATTCATAACCACTTATGATCACTTCGTATGATTTATGCTATATTGAAACTTTTTGTTCTGGCCTCCATAAATGGGTGGGACCACAGTGTTAGTAGGTAAGAAAAGAAAAGAAAAGATACACCAAGCCAAACAAACTGTAGAAAAATCATGAAACTGCTTCCCCAGCAGCCCATCTGTCTTAGGAAAGATGCTTGGAGAGCAAGTCCAGAAGGCTGGAAGTATGAGGAGCTTGATCCTCTGACCTCACCTCTCATGAATCTCTGTGGCTGATTGATGACTTCATTCCCACTTGAGCCCCAGAGTCCTGAGACACTGAAGGGCTAGAGGGCAGCTAGCTTGTCATTTTGTTTGCATTTATTTGTTCATAGTAGGAAGGTCAGGGTGGATGATAAAAATATGTGGCATGGTGTTTTCTTTCCATCATGCCTAGGGCTGCAGAGAAAGGTTCCCTTCTTTTCAATTCCAATCTATGCCCTTAAGATGTTTATTTTCTTTGCTCTGAAATCTCTGATGAGTCAACAAGGAAGCTACCTGGAATCAAAGACAACAGTGACAGGAGACAACTCTGTAAGTCATATACTCTGATGCTGATGTTTTATGGCAGGAAAGCAAAAGTCACCCCATCACAGGGTAAGGGAGTGGTTTATATGACTTCAAAGGTACGCTCTAGTTCTATCTTATAGTGTTCCATTGTGATGGTGTGTGTGTGTGTGTGTGAGTGTGAGGGTATGTGTGAATGTGTGTATGTGTGAGGATGTGTGTGAATATATGTGAGTTGTGTGTGAGCATGTGTGAGTGTGTGTTTATTGGTAAAACATGTACAAGATTTTAAAAAGTGAAAAATAAAATTCAGAAAAACATGTGGGAAAGGGCTTATTATCTCTGGACACCATAGTTCTCGCTCTGTCTCTTACTAGCCAATTGCTTAACAGTGCAATCCTATTTGCTCCTGGATGGAAATGATGCTTGCTTTGCTTCCACCATTGTAAGCCTCAAAACAAAAATAAAGAGACCTAAAGGAATGTGCTACACCTGACAGTACATGATCCATTTATAAAAGAAGTTTTCCACTTTTTCTATGCCTTCCTTACTTATTATGACATCTGTTATGAGAATTTTCCCCCAAAGTATTCAAAAACTTCAATCATGCTCATATTCACTCAGTCAACAATTTTTCATTGAAAAATTATTCTTAAAGGGTGAATGTGAAATGTCACATAAACCCACACTATCATTATGAGAATGAAGGTGGGCAAAAGGAACCATAGGAAACCATGGGAAGGTTGTACTGAAGTATGAGGAAGAAAATCTGGAAGCTTTCACAGGGCTTCCAGGGCTTCCATCACAACCAAGATGACACTGAAAGGAGAAGCAGAAGATCGTCAGTTGAAGGCAGAAGTGACAAAATAATCCCACACTAGTTCAGAATTATGAATAATAAAGGGTTATTTATTTAGGAGAAACTTACAGATCACTGCCTTAGATAACAGTCCTCTGCACGAATGGTAAACAGGAACAGAGTCTAGCAGCTGGAAGTGAGAGCTGGAAGCAAGAGAGTGAGCACACACTATAGCTGCATTTATAGTATAGGCCTAAGTGGCCTGTTATCTTAAATGCTATTGGCTAAAGGAGCAGAATGTGCTCTCACAGCACCTCCCCCTTTTGTTTAAATAGGAGAGTTCCAAGCCCAACACAAAACTATATACACTAGGAACAGATATCAAGTATAATTAGAATTACAACCAGCATAAACAATATTAAGCATGGAACATATGCTGAATGTTTTAATAAACATTCTATACTAAGGAGTCTAAGGCTTGTATTGGAAATGGCTTGGCTAGATCATAAGAGGGTGGTAACTATGACTATCTAATTTTCAACCCCATTGAAGGCCTGAGAAGGGAGATAATATTACTTGAGTAGGCAGGAAGTACAATAAAACAGCTTCCAAAGCAAGCAATATATGACATAGACAATTAGCTACCTGAGCAATCACCCAAAATCTCATTTGCAGCTTTGAAGCAACCAACTTTGGCTAAGGCCTAGCATAACTGACAGATCATTTTCAGAGGCAGGAAAATTTTCAGAACCATCTTACTCTGTCTTGGCAAGATTTGACAGTCTTTTTCCTTGTGTCCTGGCTTATCCATTTCTGTACTTTGTTAGTGGTTGATGTATGGGCAGTTCCTTGCCCAAAGGCCAATTGTGCCAAGAAGTAAACAAACTCTGAGTGGAGTGTCTTTGGTGCTCAACATTCTCTTGGGAATATAATGGTGTTTTCAGGAGCAATCATGTCTCATGTCAACAGAACCCTTAGTTATTGAAATGGCATGTTCTACAGATCCTTGAAGTGGTTGAAGATTCCCCAACTAGACAGAATATAATCTCTATGTATCTAAAGAACCTAATTGATCTGACTGTATGTACAACAAACATGAACAACTATTGACCTATAATATTTAATGCCTGTATAACTTAAAGACTAAAACTTCATGTAAGAATATTGAATAATCTGTAAACAAATATGCAACAAATGAGGATAATGACTTCAAAATGTAAACAATGTATAAGTATCTTGATCAGAGGTAGGAGTAATATATAATGCAATATGAAAATATAATCCTAAAAGTTGTATCAATATACAAAATGTCCTAAACAGAAGTAGAAGCTTACATATATACAATCTGACAGAATAACTTTGCATAGGCATACAAATATTGTAAACAGAAATAACAAATATAATGTTAACTTGTATCAATATGCAAAAACTATACCAATGTAAATTGTCCATAAATAATAGCTCACAAGTATTCACTCTATTACCCACTATTATTTTCCTTTTTTAAAAAAAGACAGACATAGTTTTCACCTCAACCTTCTAATACAAGTAATCAAAAACCCCTAAATGGTGTTCCCAACCCTGAGGACAAACTTTTTGGGAATAAGGGACATTGTCTTTAAGAATTTCTTCCTACTGTCATGGGGGTGATGTTCTCTTATTGGGATCCTGCAATGATTGCAAATGATTTCCAAGCAGTTGATAGGGATTTGTTTGTTTGTTTGTTTGTTTTGGTTTTTCGGGTTTTTTTCAAAGTTCTTATTTGGAGTTCTGGCCAGAATGTCATGAGAAGTTGCTCCATGTCAGCAGCTGATACCCAAAATCCTTGAGCATAATCTTCATAGCATGCATATTACCTGCTTGGAGAGACATTCTAGGAGTCAATCTGTCACACCCCTTTGACAGAGTCTGATTAATACACTCAACAGTACAAATTCTCTCAAACAACTTTCAGCTTCCTTTGTCATTGACTGGATTTTTCGTGTCAAATTAGCTGTATCCTTCCCCAGAGTGCTAAATTTTCCTTTTAGTAAATTACTATTAGTCTGTACCATTTCTAAAAGTACCTCATTTGACTGAGTTTTGTTAAATTATTTGTATCCTTTTTCAGAATTCTGACCTCTCCTCTTAGAAGATTGGTTTCAGTCTGTAAAGACTGTACCATTTCTAAAAGTGCCTCATTCTTGGCCCTATTATCAAAGCATATTTTTTAATAAAAAAATATTGAAGACAAGACTAATCCCCAGAATTAAAAATAGTGATGTAGGAGGGAAATCATACAAGTCTTGCAAAATTTCATAAATGGTGTAAGTAAAGAGGCTATTGAAACCTTGAAAGGTTAAATTGTTCATAATCTTGCCTTTGAAATTATATGAAATCTTACCTGTAGTTTAGTTAGCTGAAGTAGGTGCAATAACCATTACTTGCCAGTAGGTGTTGTGGTGGACTCAGAGCCATGTGGCTGGTTTAAATCTGATTTTAGAGTTAAATGCTAAAAGATATGCTCAGATTAAAAACAGATATTTAATATAAATCACAGAGTGTGTGGACCGTGGTGGGCCTTGATTGGTAAGCAGCCACACAAGCACAGGAATAACAAGATAACAGAGGCACCCAGGAAAGCCTGTGTCCCATCTGAGTTTCCGTGGTGTGTGGTGGCAGGGCACATGCACCAGGAAGAGTGTATGGGGACGTGAAGCTGCTCTGAGGCATGAATGAGAAAATATAAGGAACCACAGCCAATCTTTAGCAAGAAAGGCCGTTGCATGAGAATTCTATATCCAAATGAAATGCTGGCTCTGTGCACAGACCACAGCCAAGGTAGGCAGAGGGAGGATTCATGCTGAGCTGGGTGCACTCAGAGCCCAGTGGAGGACATGTGGGCACTCAGAGCTGGGGAATCTAAAACTGAACAGTTGGGTGCCAGATGAAGGCAGAAGACACAAAATAATCCTACACTAGTTCAGAATTATGAATAATAAAGGGTTATTTATTTAGGGGAGATTTACAGATCACTGTCCTAGATAACAGTCCTCTGCACAAACAGGGAACAGGAACAGAGTCTAGCAGCCAGAAGCAAGATAGCAAGCACACTCTTTACAGCTGCATTTGTAGTATAAGAGACCACACCCAAGTGGGCTGGTATCTTAAATACTATTGGCTGAAGGAGCAGAATGTGTTCCCGCGGCAGTCTGTAGCCCAAGATTGGAGGGGGCTTTCAGTGAACACCATCCTGTGTGCTAGGACTTGGGAGAGAAGCATTGCCCATAAAGAACATCTCCTTACACTGCTGGTCTGAGAAGAGCTGACTGTAGTTAAAAGTCTAGTCACAGGTAGCACCATAGAGATGGGCCAAAACTTTTCCAAAGAGGCTTTGTGTGGTTGAGATCTGGAAACGTTTGCTGTACCACTTGTTGAAACTTAGGTCCCACAATATTTGCATTTGCATTTGGAAATCTAGCTGGGAATGTAGGGATGCACTTTGGCCCCTACCAACAGGATGAAGAGGATTCTAACATAAAAACACTTGATTTAAATATGATGGAAACAGAAATTTTATTGGATTTTCCTTATTAGACTAAAGACCTCTGAAAATACAGCTTTCATTAACCTTTCTCTTGGAAAGAGTTTCCTTGCCAGTCATCCTCCCAATAAAGTTTTCTTTATTTTAAAACTTAATGCCATAGTATTGACAACAACTGTAGGTTTCTCTCCTGCCTATCAGTTTCCGAATGACCACTCTGAGGATTACTATTAATTACAAATTGTTTGAAATATTAGCTCAGGTTTATTATTAACTAGCTCTTACAACTTAAATTAACCCATTTCTATTATTCTATCCTTTACCACAAGGCTCATGACTTTTTACCTCACAACTTGCTTTTATGGCAACTGTTGGCATCTCCTTGACTCCACCTTCCTCTTCCTTTTATCTTTGCTTGGATTTCCTGCCTGGCTCAATTCTGCCTGGCAATTAGCCAAATAAACTTCTTTATTAACCAATGGTAATAAAACATATTCACAGAATACAGAAGGGCATCCCACAGCAACTGACCTATGCACATCAGGCAGCAAGCCTTGATTGTGTCACTATGTAAATAGATAGCTAGTGACTTTTCTTCTGTGAATCTATTTATTTCTAAATTAACATTTTGTCTCCCAAACATTGAACCTCAGTTAGGAGAGTGGAGTCTTCTTCCCAACAAGGACTGAGTGAATGGGAACCTAGTTAGCAGCAAGTGGAACAGGAAAAAGATGGTGCTTCAGGTAAACAGACATGTGATCCATAGCAGGGCAAATGGTAAACATACCCTGAAGGTCAGCCATTATCTAAAGGGGCAGAAAGCATTTCCTTGATTAATTCATCTAGTTCAGAAGTGACTTGTGCCTTCACACTTACAGAATATGTGGTTTAGAGCTTTCACAGGTGTTTTTAACTTTAAGTCAACTAATGAGACTGCTTTACAAAATCTGAGTGTTATTATTAATTATAAGAGCCAGCTGCCCAGTGACTCACAGTGTTATAGGGAACAAGACAAATGAAAGTATGTTGGGGAAAAAATATTTGTAGATAAATTCTCATAATGTTTCGTTACAAAGGCAAAAAACCCACTCAAAGTAACTCAAACATTAGGTAGTATATCTGTAGAAAGAAAAGAACTCAACAATAAAATGAACAACAAAAAGGCAACATGGCCATTCAGAATAATCTAAAAACATAATTTTTAAACTAATATAGCAAAGACTGCTGATGAAGACACATTTACATGAAATACTAGATTTATGGTAAACTACCCTATGATGTCGGAAATTCAAAACTGTAGCTTTAAGGATGGAGTGAGACAGTGACAAGACAGGTCTTTTGAGAGCTTTCTAGAAAGGCATTTTGACGGGAGAAGTGATCAAGATACTCATAGTTTAAGTCCATTTGACTCTAGGCTTCCTATAAAATGCAAACTTTACATCTATAATAGGATTATTGCTAACAAACAAATAGGTGTAAGGGGGAAAGATACCACCTTGAAACAAACTTGAGAAAGTTGACAGCTGATACAAGGAGAGTGCTTTGCAATAGTGTTCAAAATTTCTCAAAACAAATTCAAAGAATTAGTAAAAGAAAATGAAGAAACTAGGGAAAAGGTTTAGACAGGGAAGCACTTGCCGTGCCTCCAGCGTAGTTGTGTTTGGACATATAGCACCTATGTAAAAAAAGATGAATATAACATTATGTGCCTGTCATTCAGATATTGGGGAGCCAGAGAATCAAGCATTCCTGGAACTTGCTGGTCGCCTAGCCTATACTTCCTGAGTTCTAAGTCCAGTTGGAAACACTGTCTCAAAAAAAAAAGTGACTAAGAAAGCTGGAGCAATGGCTCACCAGTTAAGAGCATGTATTGCTGCTGCAGAGGACCTGGGTTCAGATTTCATCACCTACATGACAGCTCACCTCAGTACCAGGATATCTGATATATTCCTGTGGCCTCATTGTATTCCAGAGACAGATATGGGTGCACATATATAAAGTCAGGAGAAACACTCATATATGTAAATGATAAAAATAAACTTAAAAATAAACAAATGAGGAAATACCCAATGTATTTTTAAAGTACACCCAACAAGCCCAAACTGCATCTCCCAGTGCTGCAGGCCAATGGTTTTACCCTGTAAAGATGTGTTTCTTGTACTTGTTTAATAAAATGCTGATTGGCCAGTAGCCAGGCAGGAAGTATAGGTGGGGTGAACAGGCAGGAAGTGGAGGTGAGACAATGAGAACAAGAGAATTCTAGGAAGAGGAAAGGCTCAGTTTGCAGTCATCTCCCAGACACAGAGGAAGCCAGATGAGACTGTCTCCATGATAAAAGGTACCAAGCCACTTGGCTAACACAAACAAGAATTATGGACTAATATAAGTTATAAAAGTTAATAAGAAAAGCCTGAGCTAATAGGCCAACCCAGTTTATGATTAATGTAGACCTCTATGTGATTCTTTGGGATTGAATGGCTGCAGAACTGGACATGACAGAAAGCTCAGTCAATACCCCAGGGCTTCACATGACTCAAACCTTCAACAGACTTCTGCTTTACTGGAGGCCACTCCATGCTAGGAATCCCAGAGATCAAGCAGGTATCCAGAACCCCAGAGGCTACAAGGTACTTGGAACCTCAGAGGCAACACTGGCACCCCAAAACCCAGAGGTCTTGCAGACCACAGAATCCCCAGTAGAGACACCCTACTGGACCTGAAAACTCACTAGTAACCAGAACTCCAGGACATTTAGGTCAAAAGACCAGAGAGGAAACAGAGATCAAGGAACAAAACACACATCATACAAAGACAAACTCAGGAATCAACACCAAGATCTATAATCATTCCAAATCCAGATGCCTAAATGCCAATTCAAGAACAGAATCAAAAACAGAAAGGACAAAACGGCACCACCTAAGCCCAGCTAACCTATGGCATCAAGACCTGAACCCTCCAACACAGCTGAAATACAAGAAAATAACTTTAAAACCAACTTAATGAAGATGATAGATATCTTTAAAGAGGAAATGAAAAAAATCCCTTAAAGAAATTGAGGAAAAGACAGTAAAAAAATTGAAGGAAATCAATAAATCCCATAAAGAATTCCAAGAAATTCAAGGGGAGGGACCAAGTAGGTGAAATAAACTGTTCAATACATGAAAATGGAAATAAAAGTAATAAAGAAAAACACAACTTGACAGAATTGTGGAAATGGAAAATCTGGAAAATAGGAATAGAAGAAGAATCCCAGCTCAAAGGCTCAGAAAATATATTCAACGAAATCATAGAAGAAAATTTTCCCAACTTAAAGGAGGACATCCCTATGAAGGTACAAGAAGCTTATAGAACACCAAATAGACTAGACCGGAAAAGAAAGTCCCTTTACCACATAATAATCAAAACACCAAACATACAGAATAGAACAACAACAACAACAACAAGAATATTAAAAACTGTGAAGGAAAAAAAAGCCAAGTAACATATAAAGAAAGACATATCAGAATTATACCTGACTTCTCAATGGAGACTCTAAAGGCCAGAAGGTTCCAGACAGATATCCTGAAGACGTTAGGAGTCCATGGATGCCAGCCCAGATTACTATACCCAGCAGAAGTTTAAACACCATAAATGGAGAAAAAAGATATTTCATGATAAAGTCAAATTTAAACAATATCTACCCACAAATCCAGCTCTACAGAAGGTGCTAGATGGAAAACTCTAAACCAAGGAGATTAATTATACCTATGAAAACTCAAGGAATATATAATCTCACACCAGCAAATCCCAAATAAAGAAAACACAGAGACACACACACCACCACCACCACAACCATCACCACCATCTTTGTCACCAGTAATAAAAGCAACAACGACAAAATAACATGAATTAGCAATCATTGGTCATTAATACCTTTCAATAGCAATGGACTCAAATCCCCAATAAAAAGACACAGGCCGACAGAATGGATATAAAAACATGGTCCATCCTTCTGCTGCATACTAGAAACATACCTCAACACCAAAGATGGATATTACCTCAGAGTAAAGGGTTGGAAAATGATTTTCTTAGTAAATGGGCCCAAGAAGAAAGCTGATATAGCAAATAGATTTCAAACCAAAATTAACCAAAAGAGATGGATAAGGACATTTCATACTCATCAAAGGAAACATCGACCAAGATGACATTGTGAATCTTAACATGTGTGCCAAAAATGCAAGGGCACCAACATTTATGAAAGAAACATTTGTAAAGCTTAAGTCAAATATTGAACCTGACACACTGTGAGAGACTTCAATACCCCACTGTTAGCAATGGACAGTTCTTGCAAACAAAAACTAAACAGAGCTAACAGACATCATGACTCAAATGGACATAATAACAGATATTTACAGGACATTTTACTCAAACTCAAAGAATATTCCTTCTTCTCAGCACTTCACAGAAATACTCCAAAATTGATCATACATTTTGTCACAAAGCAAGTCTCAACAAATACAAGAAAATTGAAATAACCCTTTGTATTTTGTGAGATCACCATGGACTAAAACTGGATTTTAATAACAGCAGAAACCACCGAGCCTACAAACTCATGGAAACTGGACAGCTTTCTACTGAAACACCACTGGGTCAAGAAGGAAATACAGAAAGAAATTAAGGAGTTCCTTGACTTCAATAAAAATGAATGCCCAACATACCTAAACTTAGAGGACAAAATGAAAGTGGTACCAAGAGGAAAGTTCATAGCACTAAGTTCCTTCATGAAGAATTTGGAAAGATCTCATACTAGTGACTTAACAGTACACCTGAAAGCTCTAGAACAAAAAGAAGCAAACACACGCAAAAGGAGTAGGCAGCAGAGAATAATCAAACAGGAAGTTGAAATCAATAAAATAGAAATAACAAAAATAATACGAAGAATCAATTAAATGAAGAGTTGTTTCTTTAGAAAATCAGCTTCTGGAGGGATCACCAACGTTAATTTCAAGCTGTACTACAGAGCTATAATAATAAAACTATATGATATTGACATAAAAACAGACAGGTTGATCAATGGAATAGAATGGAAGACCCACATGTAAATTCACGAACCTATGGACACCTAATATGATAAAGAAATCAAAATTATACAATGGAAAAAAGTAAGCATCTTCAACAAATGGTGCTAGTCTAATTAGATGTCAACATTTAGAAAAATGCAAATAGACCCATATATATCACCCCATACAAAACTCAAGTCCAAGTGGATCAAAGACCTCAAAATGAAATGAGATACTCTGAACCTGATAAAAGGAATAGCCTTGAACACATTGACACAGGAGACAGTTTCTAGAACAGAACACTAATCATGCAGACACTAAGATCAACAATTAATAAATAGGGCCTCATGAAACTGAAAAGCTTCTGTAAGGCAAAGGACACAGTCAAAAGAACAAAATGGCAGCCTACAAAATAGAAAAAAATCCTCACCAACCCCATATCTGACATAGATTTCCAAAATGCATAAGGAACTCAAGAAACTAGATATCAACAAACTAAATAATTCAATTTAAAAATGGGGTACAGATCTAGATAGAGATTCACAACAGAGAAATTTGAAATTGTTGAGAAGCACTTTAGAAATATTCACCATACTTAGCCTTCAGGGAAATACAAATCAAAATGACTCTGAGAGTCCATTTTACACCTGTCAGAATGGCTAAGATCCAAAACACAAGTAACAGTTCATGTTGGTGAGGATGTAGCTGAAGGGAGGACTCTTACACTACCAGTGGGAGTGCAAACTTACACAGTGACTTTGGAAATCAATATGGAGGGTTTTTTTTCCAGAAAATTTGGAATCAATCTACCTCAAGACCCCACTATATCACTGATGCATGAATTCATAAAGGTATAAAAAAGTTTTATTAAGAGGTGCAATAAAAGGACAAATTCTTAGATATAAAGAAAGACTAAAGCCACTGCCCATCCATCCACCCCAAATCTCCAACCACGCCAAGCAAAGTCAGAGCAAGAGAGTGAGCAAGACTCCTCTCTCCATATAAGGGATCATGTCCACAAGGCTAGTACCCCCAAAATTATTGGTGGAATGAATTCCCACAACACTTCTCACTTTTGTCTAAATAAGAAGGTTCGAAATCTAATATAAAACTATAAATAATAAGAAAAATATCAATTATTGTCCAAGAGAAAGAAAGAGTAATAACATGCACAAAAACAGAACCGCAACCAGCAAGAACAACATTAAGCAAGAAACACAAACACATACTAAATGTTTAGACTATAGGTAACTGGCAGATAACAGAGATCATTCCAATATCTGTCCTATCCTGATGATAGAGATATAGGATAGAACCAAATATGACTGGCCAAAAAAGAAAGAAAGAAAGAAAAAAGAAAGAAAGGAAGGAAGGAAGGAAGGAAGAAGAAAGAAGGAAAGAAAGAAAAAGGAAGCAAGGAAAAGGAAAGGAATAAAAGGAAAGAAAGAAATAGAAAATAAAAGAAAAACGTCAATGAAACAATTCCTAATGATATTCTGCTATATTCATAGATTGGTGCCTAGCCCAACTGTCATTAGAGAAGCTTCACCCTGCAACCGATGAAAACAGGTGCAGAGACCCACAGCCGAACACTAGGCAGATCTCAAGGAGTCCTGTGGAAGAACGGGAGGAAGGACTATGGGAGCCAGAAGTGTCACTGATAAGAAAACCTCCAGAATTAATTAATTAAAAATTTTAAGAAAAGAATTAAGTCATTATAATCTGTTTTCTGGAGTGGTGGTGCTGCCATGCCTTCCCAACCATACAGATTCTCCCTCTGGAACAATAAACTAAAATAAACCCTTTTGTTTTTTTTGTTGCTTGTAGTCATGGTGTTTATCAAAACAACAAAACTATTACACCAGGAAAAGCTGAGATTCATGAAAATAAAAACTAATTTAAGAAAGACATTATCCTTTCTTCTGATTAAGTATTGTTCTCAGTTCTTATATTTCTAAACAGGTACTCTGGGTTTTATTTTTATACTAAATAGTTCTCATCCTGGCTACCTCTTTCTATATTGTGTGTGAATCGGCAGGATCTCAGTCTTGTATATCCTGTTATCTCACTATGAAATCTTGTCTTTATTATTCAGATACCTTTTCAACTTATCATTTCTTTTCAAATTCCCAGGAGTCTTTTAAAACACTACATTATTGCTTATTTTAATTTGCAAAAACGTTTTATATTATCTAGATTTTCTCCTCATGTATTTCCACATATAACAGCAAATACAATGTGCATTTTATACATTCATCTATCATGTCAGAATTTACGATGTGAATCACAGTGCTGCTAAAACCTGTGACAATTGAAAAACATTTTGAATAAACAAAATTCACACTGGTGTTGACACATATGGAACATGAATTTCAATCTCCAAAAGTCTGATAGTTAAAATTTATAACTTACACAATTCTTACCAGTACACTTCCCTAACCTTCATTAACATTTAATTTCAGTTTGTTTTACATAGGGGCATCCTTGGCATGGCTTAAATTTCATTCTTTACGCTCAGTGTCACTTATAATGTGATCCTGCCTTTTCATTACCATTTTCATCGCCTTAAAATCCAGGTAGTATTTTCTGGAATGGCTGTTCTATCATGTTACTTGGTTATCAGAAGTTTCCTGATATCACATATTGTGGATCTGAGTCTCATTGCTGAGTTGCTTGGGTATAATCAATCTAGGTCTGAAGTTAGACTTTTCTATATAAAATATATTTTATTAGAATGCCTTTGCTTACGCATTGCTACCTAAATCCACAATAAACGCAGTGAGCAATTATAAGTTACACAGATAAAGGAACTTTGGAGAAGGCTAGCATCCACCAGCAGTTACCGCCTCTGAGGGCTTTCCGTCCTTATTTCATTACCCACATTTTCGTTCTTTCTTGCTAAAAAGGAGTTTCATAGTCATTGGCAAGCTACATTTTAAATTTAATGTGTAAGTTGGCTAGTAGAAAATCTTACATTCATTAATAAAGAAAATGCAATAGCTGTATAGATAGGTCCAACTGTCTCTGTTGGCACCTTCTCAGTGGCAGCCCCTACTCTGAGAATTTCCCTTTTATCAGAGGTGACCAAGATGCATGAGTGAGCCACCCACAACAGCACAGCTAAGAAGCCTAGGGTGTACCTGTCTGGTTAGTATGCAAACAGCTTGAAGTGTGACGCCTTCCAGGCCTATCGTGTGGACATTCACAACTGAGGACCAGGATGTGGGATGTGTGGGTCTCTGGTAGCAAATGACTTTTCTGGAAAGTAGTGTTAGATACAAGTATCTGGGGGTGGAGGTGGGTAAATAATTTCTTTGGTCCTGAACATAAACAGCATAGATAAACAAGCCTAGAGAGAGTGTGCGGTGATGGGGTGGTGGTGGCAGGATTCAAGGTTCCAGAGCTCCAGGGAGTCATGCAGGCTAGTTCCTGCTGGATTTCTAACTCTTCATTCTGATGGTGTTTCCAGTCAAGCAGTGATTTCTGCATTTTGTTTGTTTGGTTGTTTCAGGAATGGACCCTGCTCACTCTTTAATGCATTTATCTTTTCCTTTTAGCTCAAATGATTATTTGCCTTGTTATCAAAAGGATTTCGTTAAGCCATCTGGATGAATAGCTCTATTAATGAGAAAATGGCTGAATTACCAATAATATTTACAGATGCTTGGGGTTAAGGAAGAGAAGTGTAGATGAAATAAGAAGTTTGGGGGTGTTGCAAAGAGGAAGCTTCAACACTCTCATGAGACTGAGGGAAGCTCCCAGTTGGCGGAGATTGTGAATTTCCACTGCTCTCTGAATCCTGGCCCTCTCAGAGTCGTTCTGGTGCTCTGTGACTTTAGAGATCGTGTTTTTAATTTTAAAAGCCAATATTTATTTATTTGTGTGCATGTATGCATGAATATGGGCACAAGTATGCCAGAAGCCATGGAGGCTAGAGGACAATTTGGGGGAGCCTGTTCTTTCCTCTCACAGTGTGGGTTCCAGGCCTCAAACGCACTTCAGCAGGCTTGGCTGCATGCCCCCTTACACACTATGCAATCTTGCCAGCTATAACATTCTTATTTTGAATAGAACAGAAACACAACTAGTTTTCCAAAATATCTGACACCCCCAAACTCTACTCTGTTCACCAAAACTGGTGTGGCATTCATGGAAAGGTATTTAACGCTCATGACCTATGAAGGTATAATTGTGTCTCATACCTGCAATTTAGCATGTGTGGACATCATATTTTTTTATTACTTCCATGGTTCTCCTATTTTAACTTAGGGATCTGTGCATTTCCTGTGTCCCATTGTGCTTTCAGTTAGCAATACCCCAAAACTTTGATTGTAGGTAGAGGTATCAATTCATCCACAGGATCCTAATGATATACAACAACTGAAATATTTAAATTCTTAGCTAAATAATGTGATGTAATACCCCAATACTTCCTATCTTTAGTCAGCTATTTGCAGCACAATTCCTCAGAGACTTCCTGGCTGTAAGCTGATGTCTGCCTTTTTTACCCTTATCCTTGTCTGGAATGTCGCTTCACATGCCAATATAACATGGAAAGGGAACAAACAAAACAAAAGAATTTGTTTCTTTTAGAAATTCATTTTTACCTATCTTTTCTCAGAAAGCAAAATGACATTTTTTGACATTCTTCAGGAGACCTCTCTCATGTCCATTGACCACCAATGAGGGATAAGGATGAGGGATAATGTGCGTGTCATTGCTGAGCAAGTGTTAAACTATGATCAACTAAAATGTCCAATGCTCTAACCTGGCACTTCACAGAGGAGGAAATGCCCAGGTCAGGTGTAGAGGAAAGAAGTGGAGAATGACATGGCTTTTATATCCCTTGCTGTCTTCACACAGTTTTAAGTATACGTCTAAAAGATGTGTAGCAAACAGCGTGACTACTGAACTGTAGTCAGCCGTGTTTCCTGAGCACTATATGGACAGACATACTCCTGGGCCCTGACATACAGTCTATGGCCAGCAAGATGGCTTTCACATGATACATACTTGTAGATTTGAATGAAGACAGTTGTTTTTTTAGACATGGTCACCATGGTTTCACTTTGTAGTGCAGGGCAGTCTCAAAGTCCTAACCCTATCTTGACCTCCCTAGTGTTAAGATTACAAGTGTCAGATACCACACCTGGATAAGTATAGCCCTTCTATATGACTGCCACTGAATAAATAACACATGCTTATTCTTTTTTCCAAACATTTTATTTATTTTTTTTGCTTTATAAATAATACCATTCAAAATTTCCACCTTCTCCCTTCCTCCCATTTCCCTCCCACTCCCCCACTTGCCCTCCCCCCTCCCCCCTCCAGTCCTAAGAGAGGGCAGGATACCCTGCCCTGTGGGAAGTCCAAGGCCCGCCCCCCTTCCATCCAGGCCTAGGAAAGTGTGCATCCAAACAGAATAGGATCTCAAAAAGCCAGTACATGCAGTAGAATCAAATCCCAGTGCCATTATCATTGGCTTCTCAGTCAGCCCCCATTGTCAGCCACATTCAGAGAGTCCGGTTTGATCACATGCTTGTTCAGTCCCAGTCCAGCTGGCCTTGGTGAGCTCCCCTTAGATCAGTCACACCGTCTCAGTGGGTGGACGAACCCCTTGTGGTCCTGACTTCCTTGGTCATCTTCTCCCTCTTTCTGCTCTTCAGCTGGACCTTGGGAACTCAGTCCAGTGCTCCAGTGTGGGTCTCTGTCTCTATCTCCATTCATCGCCGGATGAAGGTTCTTTGGTGATGTTCAAGATTTTCATCAGTGTGGCTATGGGATAATGCCAGTTCAGGCACCCTCTCCTCTACTGCCCAAGGACCTAGCTGGAAACATCCCCTAGGACACCTAGGAACCCCTCTAGAGCCAAGTCTCTTGCCAACCCTAAAATGGCTCCCTTAATTAAGATATCTTCTTCCCTGCTCTTATATCCGCCCTTCTTTCATCTCAACCATCCCACTCCCCCAAGCTCTCCCCAATCCTCCCCATCTCCCCTTTCCCCTACCCCATCTCCACCCCACCACATGCTCCCAACTTCTGTCTGGCGATCTTGTCTGCTTCCAATTTCCAGGAGGATCTATATATGTTTTTCTTTGGGTTTACCTTATTTTTTTAGCTTCTCTAGGATCACGAACTATAGGCTCAATTCACACGCCTATTCTTTAGCTGTCACCATGCTCTGCTTTTACTTCATGACCTTCTTTAATGATACCCAAGTCCATCTTGTGCTAAAGCCTAACTCTGATTAAAATTCCCTAGAGTTATAAAACGTATCTGTCATTTATATAACCAAGTCATGCATGTCTTAACACAGCTGAGGTTAAGACAGGGAGATCACATGTTCCATACCAAGCTGAGCTGCATAACAAGGTCCAGGAGAGCTGGACTATACAAAAGAGTCTTATCTTAGAGGGCAAAGGGAATGAAGGAGAAGAAGAAGTAGAGGAAGAGATGGAAGAAAAGGAAAGTGGAGGCGGGGGCAGCAGCAACATTAGGGAGGAAATTACCCGTGGTAGCATTTGAAGGGACACAGGAAGAATAATCGTCAGTTTTCCATTCAATGTTCTTGGTCCTTTAGAGGACCAGAAACACTACATACTCATATATTCAAGGAAGAAACGCTGAGACGCCTATGGACTTCGATACTAACGGTCACAGCAAATGTGGTCAGCTACAAGGTGAAAGGCTTTTTCAGATCATTATTGCTGTCTTCCTTCAGGAAAGCCAAGGATTACATAAACTTCCCTTCTAAACACAAAAACCAGAAGATTGGAAATGGTTCCAATATTGATATTTAATCTTAAAGATAAGATAACCAGCAATTTGAGTGAGCATTTTGGCATAGCGCGTATTTCTCTGTATTCCAGAATTATATGGATTTGTGTAGTAGCTAGTAATAGAGTTAGGGGAAAAATTAATGTATTAATATTAGATTTAAAAGGGCATTCTTTAATGGTTCCCCAAACAACAATAAATGAATAAATCTTTGTTATTAACATTTAAGCCCTAAAATAAGAAAATACTCATTATAACATACAGATGTAAGTACCATGGGTGATAGAAGACCAGCTAATGGGAGGCGGTGGGCAAAACAATAAGCCAAAAGAGATCTTGGGCAAACAAAAACTAGAACCAGTTCCGTTAGGCAGAGTTGACTGAGGGATTGGTTTCCATCCCCAGTAGCCTGATTTTAACAAATTTGTTAACATCGCACCTGTTTTCTGTGGATACAATCTCCTTCCTGCAAATTCTTCTGGGACTTACAGCCTCCACTTCAACTAGCGCTTCCAGTAGAATCTGGCTAAAATGGTTCTTTAGGTGCAGGCTGACTTCACGGTAAAGGGGACAGGTATCCTGGGCTTGTTGTTTTAGCCAGTTTGTCCCGAAGGGGATTTCTGCTCTGTCCTCAGTTGGAAAACGGTGGCCCTCCAGGTACCAATGATGCCCTACATTAATGGATATCCATTCCCTTTCTAGGAAGTATTCAGGGGATAGCAACTTTTTAGCTAAGGGATAAAGAACTTATTTTGAAGACAGATTTATGGATACACACATAATTCTTGCTCAAATTTGTTTGAAATAATGAAAATTATAGGATTAAAGATCATTCACCTATTCTAATAGCTCATTGGCACCATCATAGAATGCAGGAAGACACCTTTGGTAATTTAAGCTTTGAACTATTAAGTATAGACAAATATCAATCACCTTCACTGCTGCCCTCTCTGAATTCAGAACTTGCAGGAAACACTATAGTAAAAGTTCTGGTACCCAAAGGAGGGAAGAGAAAGAAGCCACACATCTGGCAGCCTGATGCTTCAAGACATGATTCTGTCTTGATGGATCACAAGTGACATATGCAGCAATTTAAGGACACGTGGAACTGTGGGAGATGCCAAAGAGGATTCTAACAGCCCTAGTTCTTCTCCACTGAAGGTGAGGCTTTTGGTTTGTTGGTTTGTTTGTCTTTTGCAGTCCTAGAAATCAAACATAGTACCTGTAAGTGCTAGGCAAAGGCTTGACCATTGACTTAGCTACATCCCTGTCATGACAAGAAAATAGAACATTTGGGGAAAAAGCAAATACAAAGAAATAAATAAGACTGAAGCAATCTCATAATATAGTTGCAAGTAGTATTAGCTATTCACAATTCAGCAGTTTCTATGAACACCCAAAGTGTGCCATGGATTCTGCTTGCACTAATGAATAGATGTCTAATAGCTAGCCATGTCTGTCCTGATAGAGGGGTAGAGGAGGGCTGTACTGGTCTCTGATCCCCACCAGATGATGTGTAGGCTTGGAACTCGCACTGTGCTGTCATCTCTGCATTTTGAAGCCGTTTGATGAGGGTCCCTGTGACCGTTATGAGAGCAGAGATCACCACTGTTTAGTGAAGCTGCTCTGCATAGAAACATCCATCAGGAAAGCAGAAGAACACTCCCTGGCAGCCAGTGTGGCACAGCAGAAGCAGGCCAGAGGTGAAGGCTCCTTACAGAGACATTTTCCCTGCCCTACAAACCTGGCATTTCTCACTGGGGTTCTTCTTTCAAGGAGTTAGAGGCCTTTTGCAATGTTTTATGGTACTTTCCATTAAAGTGTGCCATGTAAATCAATCATGGCTTCAAATTTTCTGTCAGATGCCTATAACCTTAAAGAAAAGCTTTCAAAATTAATCAAGCCAGTAACTCAATTTAATTTTTCACGAGATAATAACAGTATGGGGTTTGTCTGTAGCAATCTCAATTTTAAAAATTTATTAATCAATTTTGGTTGGCAAATTTCTTACAAAAGAAGTTCAAAAGGTAGATGATGAAAAATTTATCTTAATTTCTCTGTAAACAGCCATTTTCTTTTTCCTCAAAATAAAAAAGAGTTGCATCTCTCTTTAAATGGAGGTGTATTTAGTTTAATGGATCATTTATTGTTACGTTTATTTAATTAAAAACTGCCCATTTTTATAAGTTGTTAACCCCTCCAAAGTGGGGCCAGATCTCTTACATCAGTGCCTAACACATGAATAGCTGTACAATAATTCTTAGATGAATACATGCATAAATACTTATATACCAGAGTAAGGAAACCTCTAAAGCTCTTACCCTACAAGCATAGTCCTCAGTTCTAACCCACACCACATGCCCAAAGCTTAATCCAGTCCTGTGGTTGTAATCCCAGCACCAGGGAAGCCGAGACAAGACTGTCCCGAAAGCTCACTTGCTGACAGCGTGTCTAGATTAGTAAGTGTCAGGGTTAGTGAAATACTGTCTCAAAGATGTGAGCTCAACATTAATAAAGAAAAACATCAAACACTGGCTTCCATACACATGTGCTTACACACCTACCCACAAGTACACATGTGTGAACACACATAAGCTTAACACAGACACACACACACAGAGGGGGGAAGTGGACAGAAGAATTGATCTCACTGAGCTTTTTCTTGGAAAGCAGATAAAAATCTGAATGAAGCTGTTAATTGTTCCAGTGCCTCAAAAGTGGTAACCAGCCATGGCTAACTCATTGATAATGACTTATTGGTTTAGGGATTATGCAAAGAAAGGGATATTGCATTTAGTTTTCTCTTTCGTGATGCATTTCTTTATTTTTAGACTACTTTGTGAAAGTGTGTTTGGCACATAAAAATCCACACACATTTAACAATTTTAATGTAGTTTATTGCTTTTTTGAGAATTTTATACATGCATACAGTATATCTTAATCATTTTCATCCACCCACATCTCTTCCCATAATGCTTCCCAGACCTACTCCTACCCTTGACCTGCTCTCATTTTTGTGTCCTTTCAAAAATCATTATTTTAATAACCCCTTTTCTGTCCATACCTTCATAGGTGTATATAGGGTTATCTACTGGAGCACAGTTCACCTGCCAAGGGCCACATCCTTAAAAAAGAAACAAAACAAAAACAAACAAACAAACAAAAAAACCTGACTCTTTCCCCCTAGATACTATCAAGTCTCCACAGTTCCTCTGCTAGGGTTTGGAGCTTGGGATTCAGCCCCATCCCTCCCATGCTGCAATGTTCATGGCCAGATCATGGTCAGGTCTTGATCAGCTCTGTGAGTTCATGGCTGCAGTGCTTCTCCAGCATGCAGAAGATGCTATCCAGTCCTCCTTGACCTTCAGTGTCTACAGCCTTTCCACCCGCTCATCCACAATGGTTCCCAAGCCTTGGGGGTAGAGGATGTGATAAAAAATACCCAATTTATGTCTGAGCACTGCAAAGATACTTACTCTAAATATTTCATGCACACATTTTAATGAGCTTATAAATAAGTATACACTTGCGAATCTATCAAATACATAAACATCAAATACACAAATCCAGCATAAAATACATAAACATGACTATCATTTTCTTTTGTCTAGTTCACGCAGAACCCCAATCTCTGCCACTATGACCACTTTGTTTATGAGCCCACTGGGCAATACCAGGAATGACTGGGGTGAGAAGCTGACTGTCCGCAGAATATGTCATCCTGTCTAGTTGCTTACTGAACTACATAAAGTAACCTTTCGATGAGCATTTACACAGGACACAGGTATCTTCACGGCCTTCACCCACTTGGAGAGTTCTATCCACATACCTCTTTCCCAGATGTCTTTCTTACCCGTTTTCTAATTATGCTCTTTCCAGGTCCCTGACCATCCAGTCAGTTCATTGGCTGCAGGGAGCCAAGGAGCTGGCCTGTCCTAGCTGCCTTGAGAGTCATGTGCTACTGGTTTTTCAGGTTAGAGTCCATGGCTCCTGACACACACCCTCAGTGAAATGTTTAGGTTGCTTATTGTTTCTCTGTATGTCCCCCCAGAAGTCAAGGAAGCATGGACGCTTGACAGGACAATTGATCTTAGACATTAATCTGTGTGTGCCTTGTGGACTTGCAAATGTCATTGTATCCTGGCAACTACAACTGTAGTGATGCTGGCAACTGCCATTCTTTTCTGTTTCTGTTAAAGGTATGAAAAGTTTGACTGCTCTCAACAAAATCTATCACAACTGCAGTTTGCTGTGGCCCCTCCAATCAAGCCTGGTTTTATTTCTCTCTGGCCATATCAGGCAATCTTGGCCGGGTAAGTAAGCGCAGAAACTTACAATTGACCACAGCCCGTGAATCAGTGAACAACCACACATCTGGCCATTTCTCCTTCCAAACAAAATGTATGAACATGTGTACTACCTGAAGTTCTGTCCACTGTGAAGATTTCTCTTTCCTGGTATCTTTCAGTGTTACAGCTGTCCACTCCAGGGTGGTGTCCTAGTCATCTCTTCTCAGTCAACCAATCATAGGGACTACCCCATGAGGCTATAGGTACATGTTTGGCAGCAGACAACATTGTAACAGAAGTAGATGCCATAGGGATTTGGGCAACTTCTTCATGTAACTTGCTTGTTCCTTTAAGACCTGTTAGGGCCTGATTACATATACACCACTTTAACTGGATAATAGATTGCTGGTGTGCATGTCCTACATTATGACTTGGTGGGTCAAATAACACCCAGCCCATGATGGTTATCTCAGGTCACATGGTAACTTGGTGGCTCATTTATTATTGCTGTTTTGTTACTGTCTTAGTAAGACAATCCAACAGAAGTATCATCTTCTTATTTAAACTATACAGTTCAGTACTGTTACTACAGTCTGTGTGTTACATAAAGTATCTCTAGGATTTGCTCTTTACATTGCCTTCTTGCTTTTGTACAATGTATAGAAACTGTGTAAAAATTACCCCTCCCATATTCTTGATATGTTGGTGGGGAGATTCATCCATTTATTCATGAAACCACCCATGCGTGCAGGCTATACATGTATATAAAGCACATATGATCTGCCAGGCTTTCAGCACATTGTCAGAATTACCACAATGACCCTGTACATCATTGCCCAATTTTTTTTGTGTGTGTGTTGGTGAGATTTTGCTGCCATGACAAATACCTGAAAGAAATCATAGAAGAGGAAGAAAGATGTGTTTGGGCTCCCAGTTTCAGGGTCTACAATCCAAAGTCAGCTGAGTCCATTGCTTTGGGCCTGGGGTGAGATGGACTATCATAGCAGCGGGAGCATGTGGCTGAGACTGCTCATCTCATGACAGCCAGGAAGTAGAGAGAAATCTGATGTGTACTATATTGATGACCTCAGTCCGGAGCAAACCCCTGGGTAGCTTTGTGCTCCCCTGTCCACATTGTGTGGTATATAATTAAATATTTTCTATAGTTCTGTGAAGGTGTTTTATAAACATGTATAGGCTGGATATGTGGATGGTTTTAAGAATAAATCAATGAATCTTACCCACCATATATCAAGAATATAGGATGGGCAATTTTTAATATAGTTCCTATATATTGTACAGAAATGAGAAGACAGTGTAAAGAGTAAATTCTAGATATACTCCATGTAACACACCTACTCTAGTAACAGAGTGGATTTCTATAGCTTTTATTGGAACTATAGAATTATTGTATAGTTTCCCATTGTTCTTATGGTAAAGAACCAAGTTTCTCTAAAAGAGGAGAGGAGATAGGTCAGGCTTATGAAAAGAACATGTTGCTGCTCTAAACTGAGATTCAGAAGGTCTTTAGAAAAAGGGTCACAGGCCAGAGTGAAATCCCTCTTACTCCCAGGACTCACTGTTTGTTGTTAGTGAAGTTGGCTAGGTGCACAGACACCTGAGAGAATGTAACATTTTCACGCTAATTCCCCGAGGAGAGGACTGTGCTCCCATGTACAGCAGTGACCTTCAAGATGGTTTGCACGTGACCGAAGAAGCTTGGAACTAGAGAAGATTGAGGACTATACTGTGCT
This sequence comes from Ondatra zibethicus, assembly GCA_004026605.1. Taxonomy (NCBI): domain Eukaryota; kingdom Metazoa; phylum Chordata; class Mammalia; order Rodentia; family Cricetidae; genus Ondatra; species Ondatra zibethicus. The sequence continues at coordinate 103,610 of PVIU01000501.1, read as the reverse complement.
TTCTCATCCCATCAAGAGACCATCGTCTCACAGGATTAATAGCTCAAAGGAAAAAGGGGATGGGAATGCTGTACGGTAACTGTCTCAAAGCACTCCTTATATGTTTGTGAAGAAAATTCTCTAGGAAGATTTCCAGAAGCAGGATCCCTGTAGCAAATCATATAAACCTGAGCAGGAGTGGCCCAGGTCTGAATCTGTTACCTGATTCCTGTGCTGCCTAGAACATGCAGTGAGAGGATGATGGTAAACGCATCTGTGCACATGGCCTCCAATGGTAAGAGCATCTGCATACACAGCCTCCATCTAGGAGGGTGCCTGCTATGTTTCCCGATATCTACAGGACTGTGCAACCCTGAGCTCTCCAACGTCCCCATCTGTACACCCTGCTTAAAGGTACCCTATGCATGACCAAGCTCACCTAGCTTACATTTATCAAAACATCTGAGTTGGCCAAATATTTACATTGCTCTTTGTGTTGTTCTAAAATATTTGGACTTGTTTTCTCCTTTACAATTATTTGCTAATTCAATGGTTTCTAATTTTACTTTTTAAAGAGGTTATTAAATCAGGGCATGGTGATACACACTTTTAATCTCCAGCACTTGGGAGGCAGAGGCAGAGCTCTGTGAGTTCAACGCCAGCTCTGTCTATATAGTGAGTTCTGAACAAGCCTAGATTACACAGTGAGACCATGTCTCAAAATAAAAGCAAGCAAACAAAATCAAAAACTGAAATAAAAGAAAATGGTTGAGTTTGGCAAAGTGATGGGATGTTATTACTGTCTTCCCTCTAGAAATCACTTGTTTTGTTTATATGTTTATGTCATCTTTCTTTGGGGTAGGCAGAAATCAAAAGAATAAGATAGGCTGATTTGTCCTGTGGGTTTCACTACAGATGCAGAAAAGACCTCAGTAAGTGGCTCTTATCTTTTAGTGTCTATGCAAATAAAGACTATGATTTAGGAGTTCCGTCTAGCAACCTACTGTTTAAATGGAAGAATCTTTTTGGTTTGTCTTTGAATTTTGTCATTCTTTTCTTAAATATTCCCTGCAGAGTATATAGGGGAGAAAGAGCACTGTAAACTTACAGGAATGTGCACACACCAGACCTCAAAGAAACTCTTCACAACTCACAGATTCTAGTTTCATTGCTTGACAAACTCTGTTATAACGAGACTGAATCATGAATATTCAAAACCCAGAAGCTATAAAATGTGAAATGCAACCAAAAGTAGCCAACCAGAAATCCAAGATAGTTTTCTATAGCTGCTAGGTGGGTGGTAAAAAAAATGGACAGAAAGTCAACAAAGCAATCTCACAGAGGTTTGTCACAAAAGAGAGAAACATTCAATAGCTTCAGAGATAAGACTTGGAGTAAATGTCTCCAGATGCGATCAGATATGGGCAGGAGAGGTGTGTGTGTGTGTGTTTCCACATGTGTTTTGGATTTCATAAACATCCATTTATTCAACTATTTTTTTAGATTCCATGAGTCAACTGGGCATTAATGTACAAAGTTGCAGTCTTAACATTTGTTCATGTGTGTCAAGATCAGTATGTACAAGGCTCCAGATGAAGGTCTAGGGATCGTGGACTTCATTCATTTAGCAGAGAATCTGTTTTGACATGGCAAAATGCTTTAAATTATTCATACAAATAAAAATGAATTAGTAAAAATTTGTGCATGTCATATTATATTGTTATTGACATTATATACAATTTACTTAAGCTAATTTTTAATTATCCTTATCCACAAGTTCCTAAGTACTCATGTATCAGGAACCATGTCAAACACTGCTTGTTTTCCTACCGCAAAGGAGATAGTCATTGTATGCAGCTGCTTCTGTAGTCCTCGATTTCAACTTACTTTAAACAATCTGAAGACAATCACCTTACAAAATTGCTGAGACCAGTCCCTTTATCTGTAAAACTAGTCTCCCTCCCTTACAGCCTCCCAATCTTGTTTCAGAAGCTTAAACAAATAGCAACAGTGGTTGGCTAGAATTTCATCAAATTTCTTACTTATCCCTCTTCTAATGTTGGAAGCAATGAGTGTATACATCAGACAGAAAGAGGTCGATATTCACAAAAAAGGGAAAGGAATGTGAAAATCAATACTCTGGTGGAGAAATGTGATGGCATTTGAATAAGTTAATCATCAGTAGAAAGATATGTAAGTATTATTTTATATATCTTGGCTGTCTCATTTTCCAACAGCAAGGTAATATTACTGAATAAAAACCCTACATATAAGAACATGCTCATTTTTGTAGCATTCATAATCAAGTGAAGTATTAAGACCTAAATTTTATTAAGACACTTAGCATGTTGTCTTAATTTTAAAATCTGCTTTTTCATTGCAGCAACAGAGCTAGATGAAGGGTATCGTTATAAAGAAAATATTAATAAATTGCACACAGTTTCTTTAATAGGGTCCAGGTAGGCTGACTATTCTGCCATCCCACCAGACTCTAAGGCAGGGAGCTTCCCCCAACTCATATTCCTTTTTGTGCTTCAAAGACTTGTGTGGGTCACCCTTATGGCTATGTTTATATGTAGACTTGCTTATCCCACAATAGTATTATGACTGGTTATCACATTCTAAAATGCCAGATTCTGTTTAATTGTAATGGTGTCTACTTTTTTATAGAAACTATTCATATTTTATTACTGTAAACAACTTTGATCATAATGATGCTATTCAAAAGAGCTGATCAAGCCGAGAAAAATGACACTTCAGTCGTAAAGTCACTCTATATGTAGCTATTAACATTTTTATAGTACATATAAGGAAAAGGGTTTTAAGTTGCAACCATAGGCAAATAAGAAAATAATTTTAAACACAGAGCTGTTCTTTCAGAGATTAGAAATATGCTACTTAAATAATTGTTACCAACAGACACTTTTAGATTCTAGCACATGACCTTCATGGCAAAGAATAGTATATATTTGAATTTGCATTAGAAAGATTCAAATGATCTTACTTTGCTAGGGTGGAAAACAAGGGCTTTCAATTTCTGGGAAGAAATAAGAAAGAAAAACACCATAACCTCACTTCAAAGCTACTCTCTGGTTGCATTCCAGAAGGGACAAGCCTACAGAGGAGGACTTTTAAGAGACATATTCTTTTGGCACTTGTAGGATCCAACATGCTCTTCAGATGAAATCAAAGGCACTTAACAGGTGCCTGCCACAGAGGGAGTGTGCAGTAAAGTATAGCATAGAACATGGCCTCTGACACAGCGAGCTCGTAATCCAGTTCGGGAGAGATGAGATAAACGTACAAACAATTAATGACCGGCATCTCTATTGCATAAATATTTAAATAACAGTGTGACAGCAATGGAAACGGTACAAGGCCATGTGCACACGTAATGACCAAGAAAACTAGGGAGAAATAACCACTACTGGAATTCAGAACAGGAGCTCAAGGGTGGAGTGGCCAAGGAAGATTCGATGAAAGCATTCTCAGGCTTGGTCTTGAAAGCTGGATAACAATAACATCTCACACTTGTTTAATATTATTCATGCTATCAGAAAGCACCTGAAGCTACAGGACAAGCAGGAATCACTCTCCCACGGTGTTGATTTTGTTTAATAAAAAGTAGCTCAAGACATTCCATGCAGAAATGAGCACTTGTTATTAGAATTATTATTGTTTATTAGTACCACTAAAGCTGTGAAGCACCTTGGCAATGTTTAGGCGCTGCACATATATGTTACTGCTTGTAATAATATGTATCATACACACTAAAATTCAACCTCCCATTTTATCAGATCAGTTATGGATCCAGGGAGTTCTGTTGGCTTCTGTGAAAGACACATGCTCACATGTAGGTAGGTGACTTTCTGCACAGGAACATGAATTTCCCAGGTCCTTCCACAGGCACCATCTGTTTAGTAACCATAGGCACTGCCTGCTTCACAAAGGGGGCTCATGTCCTAGGGAGGAAGAAAGTAAAGCTCTGTTAATTGTTAGGAAAGGATCATTCTGATCAGCATGGTCACAGGAGTCCCAGCATTGGGCTATTTCTCAGATGGTAATGAGCTGAGGACCTGGGTAGGTGACACACATACTCACAGTGAGGCCAGGTGACACAGCGGTGGACTGTGTAACCTGGGGAGGATCATCTAAAATCATTTAATTTTAATTTTAAAAATAGTTAAAAAAATACAGAGAGTGGGATGGATTATAAGCTGAACTATGAACTTTATTTGAATTACTTGTTAGAAATTAACAAATGTTACTTAAATAATTTAAGGTAGTCTTTAAGGGTCAGTCCTAAACACGTATATAAGAGCAGCACAAGTAGATGGATTCAATAGTGTGCGTGTGTGCACGCGCATGCATGTGTGTGTGTGTGTGTGTGTGCATGGGTGTGTATGTGTGTATAACATTAATAAATATAGAAGCAGTTATGAATTTAAGATAGAGAGGAGCCATAGGAGGAGTTGGAGGGGGATAAGGAAAGGTAGAAATAATGACAATGAAAAGATAAAAAAAGATTTAAAAATTAAATTAAAAGAACCAGAAAAGCAAACTCCTGGTGTGAAAAATGAAAGTTTGTATCCTATCTGCCGCTTGCTGCCTGGCTGTGATGTGCTTGGGAAGGATTGGGAGGGGGCTCTGTGAAACCTGCAGGTAGAGTCATATAAGTAAATCTGAATCTGAGGAATTGTCTTTCAAGGAGTGTGTCCATACCCGTCTTGCTCCCGTACCCGTCTTGCTCCTGTTCTCTGGGATGTCCTGTCCTCCTAGCTGGCTTGTTGTCTGCTATGGTCATTCGAAGTCAGTTCCAACCTTCCTTCTCCACCTTGTTCAGGGATTTTTGTCACTTGCTAGGGCTTCGCTGCTGTTTGCTGCAATGCTCATGTCCGCCCCCCATCCACCCCGTGTGTGTTGTTTTAAACACAGGGATAGGCGTTGAACCTCAGGCATCACCGATGCTACGCAAGTGCTCTGCCACCGAACTTCACCCAAACCTGCTTCGCCAAGTCTTTTACAGATTCGCCCCCACACTGTACTTTGTGTCCGCAAGGTAGTCAGTCTTGAAACTGTGACGTGGGCGAGTCTACTGAGCTTCAGCATGTGAGTGAGGACACAGAAAGCATCATTAAATCGATCCTTGATGTCCTAATAAGTATTTCTCAGGGCTGCCTTTACTGGCTTTTGGTCAAAAGAAGTCTTTGTTTTGGGGGCAGTTCTGTGCCATGCAGCAGGTTCAGCAGTATCTCTGATCTCTACTGTTTCCCGCGGACAAGCGAACCCATCTCATCTGAGCCCAGTGAAAATATTGCCAGAGGTGGTCAAATAGTTCCTGGGACCATAATTGTTACTGTTGAGAACCAAGGCACTAAGCATTTTAAAAGGCTCCAGGTAGACATAGTGTAACTCGGAAACCTTGGCAACAAGCTATATTATAACAAGGTGCAGATATGATACATTAAGAGGTAATAAAACATTAATATACTTTCCATTTGAAAAGAAAGACCTGAGCAAACTGTGGAGACTTAAAATGTTTTTGAGCATTGTTCAGGGTAGGAAAATTATTTAACCCAGGAACCCTATATTTACTTGCTTTTACTAATTATTTTTCAAGTACAGCATTTTATTTCCATTTTAAAAGGTCTAACCTAGATAGCCTGAACTTACTTGCCTCTATTCTTTTGTTTTTCAAGCAGGGTAATTCTTTTTCCTAATTTTAAAAACTTTAATTTATAAGTCTGAAACTTATTTGCCTCTATCTGTCATTTTACTTATTCAAGCAGAGTAACTTCGCAATAGGTTTACTATTCCAATAACAACTTTGAACACAGTCTCTTCTACTTCATGACTATTACTGGTTAACATGAAGTTGATATCAACACACTAATTGACCTTTACAAAGCTTCCTTCCCTTGTAAGAACATCCCCATATTACCCAGGATACCCATAACTGGCGAGGACAAACAAAGCCGTTATTTTAGGTCTCAAAGCTGTCAACAGAAGCACCTGAATTCTCTGTGAAAACATTTCTGGTTCAAGAGGTCAGCGTTTACTTGAGATTTGTTTCCAGGTAATGCTGTCCCAGTGAGCACAAAGTGCACTTTGCGAGCCATTGTCTAGTGTAACGAGTGTCTCGGACCTAGGCAATCTATAGTGGAAGGAAAAAACCAACCTGCCATGGTCTTTGGCTAAAACTAAACCTCATGAAGGTTGACAGTTAAAGAAGAACAGAAAGTAGGGACCAGGGACAAAGCCTAAGCCTTGATAAAGGTAGTAACATTAAGTAGCTTCTACATGAATGGTGTCACTTTTCTCTTCCATCGCACCATACACTGAACATCTCTTGTCACTGGGGGTCTGTGACATTTAGATACTCAGAACAATGTACAGAAGGCTCAATGAATTACCAGCAAGCTTCAGAACGTGCCTCTGCCTGTCGCGGATCTGTAAGACAACTGAGCTTCATAGCACAAATAGAACATTATAAAAGCAAACAGCAGAAAATGAAGAAGTGGAAGTTTGCAAATATCATTAAAAGTACTATATATGACACCCTTAATGTAGATATCTTATTCCCTTCTCCAATATCCACCCTTCCTCCATCTCCACCCTCTCACTCCCCCAAGCTCTCCCCAGTCTATCCCTTCTCCCTTCTCCCTCCCTCTCTCCCTTTCACCCCCCCCCC